>CANXYC010702234.1:0-13483 GCA_948193065.1 Aleurites moluccanus
AAAAAACAAACTGGATAATTTACCACCAAAATTTAAAAAAAAAAAACCCCATAATTTTTTTAAAATTTTTTTTTTTTTTTTTTTTTTTTTTTTTTTTTTTTATGATAACACATATGGAATACCAATATTCAAAGAAATCAAGAACAAAGAAAATTTATAGATCAAGAAAATCAAGAAATTGTTAACAGGCGAATATAAAACAAGAAAATCAAGAAATTTAATTTTTTGTTTTAATTCTTTTGTGGGTAAAAATTTTTACTTTTCTCTGAATATTTATGCATGGTAATTAGTAGATTGTCTAGATCAAGGGAGAGGAGCAAAGAGATTCAAAATGGAGAAGAAAAGGCAAAATGAGAATACACAATGTGAAGGGTGCAAAGGGAAGAAAGAAAAATGAAGTAGAGAAGGGGCAGAGAGAGAGAGAAGGGAAAGAAAATATGAGGGTATTTTGGAAATATAGTTTATTTATTTATTTATTTTTTAATAAAAAACTAAAAAAATTTGGACAGATAACTATTTTTTTTGATGGAATAAAAAATAATAATTAAATAATTAATTTTTTAATATATATGAACCACTTTATTAATTTTATTAAATTTTAAAAATTAAATAATAATCAACTCAAATTATATCTATAAAAGAAAAGTTTGGAAGGAGGCGAAAGAGAAAGACATACCAAAATTAAGTAGATGAGAAAAAATATTAAACATTTTAATTATATAATATTATTTAATTTAATAATTATTAATAAAATAAATTAATTAAACTAAAATTTCAGTGAATATAGGATCAAACAACTACGATATTGATATTGATATTTATTGAATAGTGATGATAAAATGTTTCGATCTAATAGAAATCTGTCATGTCCCATTCCAATCAAAGAGTGAAGTCATTGTTTTAACTGCACAATAAATTTATATAAAAATTAAATTTTATAATGATAATCGAAAATTATATTTTATTTAATTAAATATTTATTTTTTTTATTGAAAATCTTTTAATTTATTATTTTTTATCATTAAATGTAATTTAAAATAATATGAAAAATAAAATATATAAAGTAGAATAATATTTTTTAAATGAAAAAATAAGCCCTATGAAAACTCCAATAGTCATAGGGATGGAAATATCATGCTAAAATCTTAATCAATAAAAGAATGAAGCACAGATGGAGTTAACGTACGAAGAGATGAAAAGTGTGAAACTTGATCTGCAGACATCTTTATTATTGAGATATCAAAATAGTTGGAGTAAATAATTAGTATCTAAAATTCAACTTAATAAATGCTGCCTTCTATTTTAAAAAACTCATTAATAAATTCTTCAATTTTAGTTACGTTAACGTTTTAATCATGATTATTAAAATTAGACAGAATTAATCAGTTGAATTAAAAAAATTAAAAATTAAATTAAAAATTAATTTAGTTCACTTTTATTTATTCGTTTTCAAAAATTGAGTAAAAAATCAGTGAATCGATCGATTAACTGATAAATCAGTTAAATCAAATTGATTTTTCAGTTCGAGTGGATCATATTTATATTTTATATTTTGTATTTTTTAAATTTTTAAATTTTTAAATTTTTTTTTTAATTTTTGACAAAAATGACATTGTTTTGAGTTAAAATAAATTAAGAAAACTTCAGTAATTTCGTTTTAATTTTATTCGACATTAAAATTTAACTGAGATCAAAATCATAATTTTATTATATGTTAATTTATTGCGTGAATAGATGTTTGAGTAAATAAATGTCTATAACTTATATATATATATATAACTTTTAATTTAACATCATAAAAAATATGATTTTATATAAATTTTTAATTTAAACATAATTATATTATATTTATTTTCATCATATATATAATAAATGTCAAATTATATATACATATATATATATACTGATTTTTTTTCGATTTAATCGATTCAATTTTAGTCAAACTTCTAATTTTCTATTTTCATCAATTTATTAATTGATCTGGTCATGAAAATATTGATTTTAATCATTCTATTTATTTTATTATTAAATATCTATAAAAAAATTAAAATATCTTTTATTTTTTTTAATTTTATTTTTTTTGACTGAAATTAAAAAAAAAAAGAGGACATGATTATGTATTCCTTGGGTTCAGTTCTACTTATAACAAGGAAAAGTTAGTTTCAACCTTTAGTTTCTTGAGTCGGTGCTATTTTGGTGTATGTATTATCGAGAAGATGGGTATATGTATATATATATATATACATATATATATCACTTTCAAGTGCAGCCATCATCGACATATAAATTAATTAAGATTGTGTTCAAATCCAGACATACAATTCAAATCCAGAGATTGAATTGTAAAATTCTGTTTCATATTTTCATTCCATTCATTTAACAAATTGAAATCAACATGTTAAATAGCATATTTGATTTTAGCAGATGCATTTACCAACAAAGATTGATGGATCTAAAATTAAAAGCAAAAGATTTAGTATTATATTTATTAGTGCAGGTAATCCCTGGCTTAAACAGATAGCAATGTTTATTAGGGCAGAGGTGAAATTTTGTATTTTAGAAGATAAGTTTTGAGGGGTATTTTGGTATTAGCAAAAATTATTTTTATTTTTTAATTATTTAAAAAAATAGACGGAAATATTAAAATAATTAATAAAATCAAAATTAAGGACATAATTAGTGAGTTCTCAAAAAAATATATATATAAATATTAATTTAATAAAATTTTAAAGATTAAATAATAATTTATTCAAATAAATAATACTAATAAAAAAGATAAGAGAGTTAAAAGAATAGAAGAAGTAATTTACTAACTGGTAAAAGTGACGTCAGCAGGTGGGAACATGGAAAGGCGGAGAAGGCGATGCACATGCCTTTCCTCTTCTAAATTTAATTTGATTTATTATTTATTAAGAGTATTGATAACCAGAGAAGCAAGAAGCAAGAAGCAAGAAGCAAACAAGAAGAAGAAGAAGGAAACTAAAATGGGGATGGAGGAAGTTAAGAATGAAGAAGGGGTTACCATATTCAAATCTAGAGAAATATACCCAACAACCATTACTCAATCGGTGTTAGCTTTGGTTATTTGGCTTGGCTCTTTCCATTTCATCCTCTTCTTAGTTGTCTCTTCTTCAATCTTCCTTCCTTTCTCCAAATTTCTCCTGTTAGTCTTTTCTTTTTCTCTCCCTTTTCTTTTCAATTAGATTTCGAAATACTATCAAAATTGAATATTTTCTTTATTTTTTTTTTTCGAAATACTATCAAGATTAAAGATTTTCTTTTTTTTTGGGCAGCGTTATTGGTTTGCTTTTGGTTTTTGTGGTGATTCCTATCAACGATCGCAGTAAGCTGGGCCAGCGCTTGGTCAGGTACCCACTTAGCCTCTTTTTAGCCTCTTTTTGCTTTCTACTTGGATACTTATTTGAAAAATAATAGAAATTAACAGAACACCTATACAGTTATATTCGTAGGCATGTTTGCAGCTATTTTCCCATCACTCTTCATGTTGAAGATATAAATGCCTTTCGTTCTGATCGTGCTTACGGTTTGTTTCCCTTTCTTCTACTACTACTTTGATAACTTTTTTTTTATTCAATTTTGAATCTTTGTGCTGATTGTGAAATTTGTAGTAATTGGGTTGCCATAGTTTTCCCACAAAGTTGTAATTATGATTTTTCTTAGCATTTTTTTTGTTGCTTAGCTTATGCAAATGATAGTCTAATTTTATGCCTGTTGCTGCTGGCTGCTGCAGTGTTTGGTTATGAGCCACATTCAGTTTTCCCCCTTGGTGTGGTTGTTCTTTCTTTGGGTTTCATTCCTCTTCCTAATATGAAAGTTCTTGCAAGTAGTGCTGTAAGACAGTTCTACTCTCACTTCTTCTTGTTACCTTGTAATATATATTTTTATTAATAAATAAAACCCATTTTTCTTTCTCAACAATCAACAATGATTAGGTGTTCTACACTCCATTTTTAAGACATATATGGTCATGGTGTGGTCTTACACCAGCAACAAGGAAAAATTTTGTTTCCCTCCTGGCTTCTGGTTATAGTTGCATTCTGGTGCCTGGTGGAGTCCAAGAGACATTTTATCTGAAGCAGGACTCTGAGGTTTTACTCTCGAAACTCTTCTATACTTTTTTGTTTTCTTCTTAGTGTATAAGCATGTTTCACTGATTCAGACTTAGGTTTTCTGTCTTCTGGTGTATGACTAGGGTTTAGATTAACATAACACTACAATCTCATGAATTTGCAGGTGGCTCTTCTTTGTTCTTAGCCATGTAAGTGCATGGCCATTATAATGTTGTTATCAATTGTTGTTTTTGATTGGTGTATTTTGAAGTTATCAAGAACCTTTAGGATATGTTAATTTATGATTATAAAAGCGTTTGTTTTCCTGATTTCTGATCCAAATTACCTTTAGTTTAAGTGACCACAATGAATGGAAATGAAGGCTGGATTTCAATTTCTGATATCTAGCTTTCATTTAACAGGAGGGCTAGATATGATAACAATGAGTCATGACATGTTTTACTTGGATTCCACTGTTTTTGTTTTATGAATAGCTTCATCTAATTACTCTTATCATTGATTCCCCTGTGTCCCTCTTTTTCTCCGATCTCTCCTCTATTCTATTTGGGTCATGAAGGAATGTTCACAGTTTTTACATACCTGTACATAAAGTCCTTCAGGTCCAAGACCTAAAATGGACAATCAATCAAGTAGCTTCTTTTTTTTTTTTTTTTATCTTGCATGTTGTTGCTCTGCAGATTGCTTTCCTTAAGGCAAGAAGAGGATTTATTCGAATAGCTATGCAGATGGGCACACCCTTGGTTCCTGTTTTCTGCTTCGGTCAAGTATTGGTTCTTTTACCTTTTCTTTTCACGTGTAGGCATTAGGCAACATGCATAACACCCTTTTTTTTTAACCCTTAATTGTAATACCTGCTTTTGCTCTTTTCTTAGACTTTATTAATGAATGCTCATAAATGGTGACAGTAATTTTTTATTGAATATGGATTAGTTTATCGTGACTTGTTCATACATCAACTTGAATATACCGTTTAGTTTTTTGGTCTTTGTTGCTTAAATTGATACTCTCTTTTTTCTAATTATACATTAGGTTCGCAAAAAAATTGTTAGTTATTTAACTTTTTTCCTTATTCTTGCAACAGTCGCACACATTCAAATGGTGGAAACCCGATGGAGAGTTATTCATGAAAATTGCTAGAGCTATTAAATTCAGCCCAACTATCTTTTGGGGAGTTCTCGGGTATATATAGATTTGGAAACTTTTTAAAGTGCTGTGATTTGAACTCAAATACTTTGCCGCATATAGTTTTCTCCATATGTTTTTGATTTTATTTAGCAGATTTTATGGAAGGAGAGTTCAAAATTATTTTAAGAAGCACTTACATCTTTTATCAAAGTTTCAAACTACGTAAATTGATGAAGTAGACTAGAGACAAATAATTAGCCTACATTATTTCCTAAATTATGCATACACCTGGGTGTATATGTCTATGGTTTTTATCTTAATATACACACAAAATATATACAGAATGTTTTTCTTGATTATTTGTCTCGTCTACTTTATTATAAGTTTTATCTTGAAGATTAATTTGGTTCTGGTAGTAGGAACTGAAAAAAAAAAAAGTTGGTTTTTGTTATAGTTATCAACTTGGCATCTCATTTATGCTTTGTGATGATTTGGCTCTTTTTATAGAACTCCTTTACCCTTCCAAAATCCAATGCATGTCGTGGTGGGTAGACCCATTGAGGTGAAGCAAAATCCACAGCCTACCGCTGAAGAGGTATGCACGCTGCTACAATCTGTTGGTACAAGTGTACATATTGTTTTTGGTTATGACTGAACTTGTGGAATTCTTTGCTTCTAATAAATGGGGGCTTCTGCTCTGCATACATCTTTGAAAACCTCTTGTTTTGTTTAAAGTGCATGGTACGGTTGTGCAAAAGAAATCAATTTTGGAGTGTGAGAGATGAAGGAAACCCATGGGCATTTAACTCCGATAAGTCTCTTTTTAAGCAATAGTTTGCAAATATGTAATTGCCTCTAGCAACTGAGGACGTTAAACTTGTAAAAAGAATTGCAAGATACAGCAAGCTATTTAAGCTGCATGCATTTCTATTTTTTTTTTAATAATATTTATTCAGTATCTACTGAGTTGGATCTTAATGTCAAAACTGACATGTATGTTCACTTACCTTTGACTGGTTTTGCAGGTTGCTGAAGTACAGAGAGAGTTTGTTGCATCACTTAAAGATCTCTTTGAAAGGCACAAAGCACGGGTCGGCTATCCAGATCTGAAACTTGAAATTTTTTGACCAGATATCAGAACTTGATGTAGTTTTTTGCATGCTTTTTCATTTTTCATTGTTAACCTTTTTTTTTTCTTTTTCATTTTCCTTTTTGTTACAATGTGTTCTTAAATAATGAGGAAAATGAAAAAAAAAAAAAGGAAATGTGAAACGGATAATAAGCCTTGATTTTGTGGCAAGAAAAGTTGTAATCATTGGATGTTTGTGGTGGAAAATGCCTAAATTAATGTGATGTGATTAATCTGAAGCCGACTTGACTTGAATTTACCAAAAAAAAAAAAAATAATGGAAAAAAAAATATCTGAGAAAAAATAATAAAAAAATTAAATTGAAATTAAATTAATATAATAAAATGATATCGAGAATATTTTAATTCGAATTGAATTTTTAAATTAAATTGAATTAAAATATTAAAATATTTAAATTGAATTAAAATATATTTAAATTAAAATTAAATTTTTAAATATTTGAATTTTCATATTATATTGTATTAAATTTTTAAAATAATTTAATATAAATATACATTTTTAAATTTTTAATTTTATCCAAACTGTGCACGACCCTAAATGGTTGATGTAACAACCATGATCAAAATTGGACTATTTTGGACTCAGGACCACCTAAGGACCATAAATCCCAACTCAATCTTGTATAGCATGGTTCTCAGATGGTCCAAATTTCAAACTGGCAAAAATCTGAAGACCTTGTTAATTAGCGGGAGATTAATTAAACCATTCTGGCTGCTTCGATACCTACTTACATCTCTATCAAAAGTTCCTTTCTTAAAGCTTTGTTATACGCAAAATTAAATTATAACTACAATTACAAAATCTTCACAAATAATTACCCAAGTGTTATTGTTTTAGGAAAATTCTTAGAACTTTACAACCAATATTCCAACAGGGTACTAGTGCAATTTAGATCATTTCAAAGTAAAACTTCAGTCAGTTATTGATTGTATATACAAAAGTGAACAGAATCAATTTTTACTAGGACAAGAAAGAAATAGAAGTTCAAATTCCATGGTGTTTACTACTCGCCTTAAGCTTATAAGGATGAAAATTTCCACAATGGCTAAGTGATAAATAAAAGGTTCACTATCTGACTCTTATCATTAGAAATCATTATGGCATCATGATGCAACATGAGCCACACAAGCACACAAGAAACGAAAGAAAGAAAAACAACAGAGTATTTATAAGCAACAAGTTACACTTCCACCATGTCTAACTACAATGAATGCAGAGAACCTTGATGAAACAGTGATTTACAAGAGAGAGAGAGAGAGAGAGAGAGAGATGATACCTACAAAACCAATTGCATCTTAGTCCTTCATCCCTAACTTAATGTTTTGAACTTTAACAGACAACTGTAATTTCTGCTCCTCAATATCTTTCAAAACTGAAAGCAAGTTTGCCCTATACACTTCGCACTTTCGTCGTGCACGCTCAAGCTGACGCTGTAGTTTTTGAATTTTCCTGTCCTCGTCGTCCTACAACATGAGAATATATGTTTTTCAGGAACAGTTACTTCATAAAAAAAAAAAAAAGGGAAACATGGAAAATTGAACACAAGCCACGATTAATATTGATTTTAAAATTCCACAAAGCGGATAGCATTAATGGGGACTGAAAGAATGTATAATTCTCCACAATGGTGATAATATTGAGAAAGATGGTAGTCCCATTTTCCATTAAAGCAAATGGCAATAACAGTCAAGCTGCTTCTGATAATAAGATTGCAGAGTTTACTTAGCATTTCATCAACAAAATGCTGCTTACTCTTTATTATCAAAGTTGTGCTGAAATTATTCTAGAAGATAAAATTATTATGCATGCAAATACTAGAATTATGTTGATAATCATCTTCATGAAGTTGGTAATGACCAGAGAGGATGAGCAGAACAAAGACTTGATAGTATGTCAGTTGCAGTTAATATGACTATTATCACAATTAGTTTTCTGCACATATTGGCTGAAAGAAAGTATAAGCAACTCAACCATCATGAAACACTAAAAAGCAATTCTGCACAAAATTCCCCCACTTAGCGCACACAGAGTACGAAGAATTTTACATGGTCACTAGAAATTTTGCTACTAGGGATTTTTGGGTACTAACAGGAAATTCATTTTCATTTAGGCATCTACATTTTCTTTGATTCCTATTTATATTTATTAGAAATTTTTCATTGGCAAAACTTATAATCATTGTCTCTTCGAAATTATCATAAGTTAAATATTTCTTCAATATTATAGAAACTCTGAGAAAAGTTTCTATCAGAGAATTGGCTAGCAGAAGCATATTGTATTCTCTTCATTATTCATGCTCTTTCCTCAAATGTAGCCAGCTAAAGCAAAACAAGTTCCTAACAACAACCACCCAACATTCCTGAATTTCAATGTTTTATTAGTGCATTAGCCCTATACTATATTCTGCCAATGCACCATTTAAACCCTGAAACTCGATATAATTTCCTAGCATTTTCTCCTCCAATTAACCATTCAAAACAATTCATAAATCCTAAATTTTCTACTGCAAAAAAAAAAAAAAAAGGATTTCAACCTAGCCCTCTGATTCCAGCTACTCAACATTTCATTCTTTGCCCTCAAATTTCACTTACCTCAAAGTTTCTGAACTCTTTCCTCTTTGATTCAAAATTCAAATATCCCATTAGCCTACCATAAAAATCATAAGCTGATTGCTCACTGTGTCCTACATCAGAGGGAAACTTGAACCCTGAGTGTTATGTACAGTAGTCAAGTTACTGTGAGGACTCTCCATAAAGAAAAGGAGGAGGAAGAAGAATCAATGCATGCAAAAGTGAGAGAGAACAAAGCAGAAATCCAACAATAGAATACATGCTCCCTATTTGACAAAGAGTTGTACTACAATCTTTAATAGGGAAATTCTTAAGTATTAACTTGAGAATTAATAAATTCACGAAAATCTTTACTAGAGAAATGACCAATACCCTTATTTCGGAGGAAATTACTAGAAAGGATTTTTCTTCCACTTACAAACGTCCCATAAGCCATATACGAAACCATAAATTTGAAACTATTTCTGCATTAAAATTGTCCAAGGATACTGCATAACAAAAGCTACAAGTTTCCGAATATTAAAGTAGTTGGATAAAACCACTGAAATTTTTACTGTGCATTAAATATTCTAAGCCTCTAAT
Organism: Aleurites moluccanus; assembly: GCA_948193065.1. Taxonomy (NCBI): domain Eukaryota; kingdom Viridiplantae; phylum Streptophyta; class Magnoliopsida; order Malpighiales; family Euphorbiaceae; genus Aleurites; species Aleurites moluccanus. The sequence continues at coordinate 9,519 of CANXYC010702234.1, forward strand.
ATTTGTTTGTTCATAGCATCATACCATCACTTAAAAACTGAATAAATGAAAATTTAATTTAGGTCCTCTACTTCAATTAGCAATATATCCTTTCTTAAGCAAAAAATTGTATGAAGACAGAGGCAAACCAGTTGATGGAAAATCATGATAAGCAAGACAGAAATAAGCATTGGATATGTGTGTGTCTTTGGGTCTGTATATGAGATTGTGTGAAAGACACAAATGACTGACCATAGATGCAGCTCGTTCTAAACTCCATTTCTGAGTCCCAGAGGTAGTATTTGCTTGTCTTCCTTGATAAGGATGATCTTCTGAGTCAGCTCCAATTGCAATTGCAACTTTCCCACCATTTTTTTTTGCAAGAACCACTTTATTTGCAGCCTCTCGTATAGCTTCCATAGCAATATTGTAAATTTCTACATTTTTAATTCCCTCATCAACGTACTTGAGGGCTTCATGGCGAAGGTTACTGTATCTAATGGTAAGAGATTCTCGTGAACTACTGTGCAGAGTACTGGTATGTTCCTCCAATATTACTCCGCTCTTGGCATTCCTAGTCCACCGTTTCAAAACATAGCAAGAAGGTAGCGTGAGAACATTTGTTACCCTAAAAACTGTCAATATATGTCGGCAAAGAAGGCCGGAGAACTCAAACATCTGACAGCTACAAGTTGCTCTCATCTCATGAACATTAAAAGTGACAAAGTAAGCTTTATGATTTTCCTCAAACTTGGCAACTCGATAAATGGTGAATGCCTCCTCATCCTCAACTTTGGTTGCCAGGAAAGTTAATGTCTCAACCAACTCCTCTTGAAATTTCATGAACAACTTTCTTGTGTACAGTTCAGATGCTTGTTTCTCCATAGGTGAAGGGGTCTTGAGAACTGGAGCAGTGTTAATTGTATCATAATCTGCCTTGATTTCTTTCTCATAACGACTTTCCAAAGCCTTTTCGTACTGCTTAACAAACAACTGTAGTGTCGTTGAAGCATTGATATATCCATCGAAGTAAGAATTGATGCTATCGCTGCGTTGCGTTATAGACATTTCAGCAAAGAAAGTGTCCCTTAAGTATGCTGGGATCCATTGTCGCCGATCTGCATAAACTGATTGTAGCCACTCATGCTCCTTGAGATGATATCTATCAATTAGAGACAACCAACGGGATTCAAACTCTTCAATTGACTCTGTGAGGTTTACACACTTATGGAGCTCAGATTCAAAACTGGGATGCTCGGACAGTACATGGGACAATTTCTCTTGGCATTCCTTAAAGATATGCCACTTGCAGAACCGGTGACGGGTTTCAGGAAAGACCTGGGTAACAGCCAGACGAATCACCCGATCATGATCAGTAGTGAATGAAACAGGAGGCTTCCCAGACATTGCCATAAGCCATGTCTTAAAAAGCCAAATAAAAGATCCCTCAGATTCATTAATTAGGAGTGCACAACCGAACAATACAGGCTGCCCATGATGGTTAACTCCAGTGAAAGGTGCAAAGGGCAACCTATAGCGGTTTGACCTGTAAGTAGTGTCAAATGTAACAGTGTCACCGAAGTAAGTGTAGTTAGTCCTTGCCTTAGGATCAGCCCAGAAGATATTGTTCAAGCACTGATCTTCATCACCCTGTACAGCATAGAAAAATGCAGGATTCTCAGCCTGCTTGCTCCGCAAGTAGTCCAAAAGTAGCTGAGTGTCACCTCCAAGGGTTCTTTGGCGACTGCTCCTCATATAATTCCTACAGTCTCGCTCAGTGAAGCCAACATTGCTGATTCCACCATATTCTTTGATAAGGGCAGACATGATTCCACTGGGACCAATCCCAGCGCTCTGCAATGTATCAATCAAGGACTTGGCAGAGCCAGAGACATGGCGGTGAGAACGGAGGCAATGCACCTTATCAGGAGGCACAAGTTCATGGTTGTGTTCCTTAACAAATGCAGAAACAGCCCATCTACCAGAATCACGAATTTTAACAACTAACATGGCCTTGCAACCAACACGAGTTTCAGCACGGGGGCGCTTGACACGGGTATCAGTACGTACAGGCTTATCCTTGTCAACACGAAAACCCTCTTTAGCACAAACGAACGAACGCTGAATGATGGCACCATCCCGCCTAGACCGGCGAGACATGCTGACACGGGTGCTAAAGCCAACACGACGAGCATAAGAATTATAGAAGGCCTTGGCAGCCTCCTCAGATTCAAATTCCATCCCCTCAAAAGGCTCAAGATTAGTATCTCCTTGAGGGATATAGAGCTGAGAAACAGTGGAACTATGAGAATTATGAGAATCATAGAAATTATGGAGAGAGAGGTTTTGTAGTTTTCCTCCTCCTTCTTCTTGATCTTCCAGTTCTTCATGTTCATCAACATCAACACTGACATGAACAGGAGGGTGTTGGGGGATGTCCACAGTATCATCACCCAAACCCATCATGTCAAATTCAATAACTTCATTTCCCATATTCAGTGGTTCTAACTCCATATCTCATATGAATAGTGTAGCGAATGCAATATATAGAGAATCACATAGTTTGATTAACATTTCTTGCAAGTCAAATCAAATGGTATAAACAACACAAAACAAAGGCATATTTCCAATGAATTTATCAAAAACTCGAAATTAGTAGAAAACTGACCGATTAGGGGATTTTAGGGATTTGAATAAGCTCAGCTCTGCGATTGGCATTTGAAAGCCAAGAATCAAATAATTTAATCTCCTCTTGATTTCTTCTTCCATCCCGATCGCACTTCGCTTTCATGTTCTTTTTCGTTTCTTTACTATTTTAGGTTCACTACTTTCATATCTGCTCTACGATATTAATTTGCACTTTGCTTTATCGAAAGATATTTTTACTTTTATCTATTTATATATTTATTTGAGGTTTTGTTCTTTTTATAAAAATTAAACTCCTCAAATTTTCTTTCCCGCTAAACTAAAGGGGTTTTAAGCTAAGCTAAGCTAAGGTCCTCCAATAAAATTTGTTTCTTATTTATATTGAGATCTTCGAGAATATTAAATTTATTTATTTATTTTTTCATATTAAGTTATAATATTTAATATAATTATTATAATTTTAATACGTGTACTGTATATAATATTCCTTTACAAACAAATTAATTTGGGTATAATCAGAAATTAATTTTATTTATTTATTTATTTTAGTTCTTTTTCCTCATTGACATAAATATTAAGTCCTTTAATTTCTAAATACTAGAAGTTATTTTTCTTATTATGCCATTGCTTTCCATATTCTATTCTTTCTTTCTTGTGACAAGATTGATTGAAATTTTTCAAGTGTTGCCTCGTCCTTCAGTTCTTCATATTAAAAAATAAAAAGAAGAAGGAATCTATATTCAAATCTTGATAGTAGTCACTAATTACAAGATTGTTTAACACGAAAATTTAGGGAATTGCTATGGTGACTTCAAGTAATGATTTACTTGATTTGGCAATAGTATAATGGATTGAATATAGTCAAAATAAAAATCGGCACCCACAGTAACAAGTGACAAGTTTTGCTTATATTTTCCTCCAAAAATTATTGATTTCCCGTTCAAACAAGTTAATGTCAAATTAATTAATAATATAATTTATTTTTTAATATTTATTTTATGAAAATAAAAAATTTTAGTAGTTTAAAAAATAAAATATATATATATATATATATATATATATATATATATATATATATATTATTTTTCTCAAATAGTAATTTAGAATATTTTTGTCAAAATTATGATTTGAAACAATAATTTGGGTTATTTTTTAATAATGAAAAGTAGATAACAGATAAAAATTAAAAAAAAATATTGTTCATCAAATTAAAAAATTAGTAATAATATGGAAAAAGGAAAAAAATATTTTTTCCGAAATTATAATTTGGGATATTTTTGCCCAAATTGTAATGTCAAATAATGATTTAAAATATTTTTATTAATTGAAAAAGTAGTAAT
>CANXYC010702377.1:0-11982 GCA_948193065.1 Aleurites moluccanus
GCAGAATAGCTTTAAAACTTGTGGTCACAATGAAAAGAACGTATCCCTGATAAAGACTGACTTCTTAGCTGTAAAATTAAAGCAGTCTTTGTCTTTATTTAATTATTGTACCAAATCCAGCTGGAAAACAGTACTAGAGGCACTAGCTGTCTATTTTTGTTTTAAAATATGGAAAAGCTGGCAGACTGTTCCAGCTACCCATCATAATTATTTTACTAGTTTTCTTTTGAGCTGGCGAACAGTAATACAGACACCAGCTTCGTTTGTAAACATTTTATATATACCTCTTCAGCTTATTGAAGAAGGGAAGTGAAATAAAATACAGAGTTTTTCTAAAAAGAACAATCTTTATCAAGTCTTTATCTGTGTGATTATTTTACTTCTATATACCTTGCATCCTTCAAAACGGGCTGATAACCAGAAGTGTTGCAGTAAGACCTTAACAAGAAAGGGCAGTAAGTCATATCCTCCATATCTCTCTGGAGATATTGTCGGTGCCGAGTTTGGGAGGAAAAAGCTAAAGCTGTTGCGGAAGCTTAGTGAACCCAGTCTACAAAAGGTATGTATTTTATAAATGTTTTAATTCTATAATTAAACGTTAATGTCTTCTTCCCGATCTGCTAATAAAAATTGACTTAGAGGACTAGCTTTAACTCAGGCTAGGAGGGAAGAGTTGAGTGCCAGTCTTAGACTGCAGGATCCTGTCTTTGCATTATATGAACAAAGAATAATAGAATCACCTGTTGCTATAGAAAGGATTGAAAGACTTGAAAAGCCTAATAAGAAAGATTTTGAACTTAAAAATTTTTTAGATCAAGAACTTGAATTTAATAATTTCCATTATTTAGAAAGGCTTGGTGCTTTTGCGCGTTTATTGGATGACCAGTAATCCTCCAGATTGCTCTTATCCTGATTGTCATTACCTAGATCACAGTGTAGGTAAGGATCCAGTAATAGGTTTATTAAATTCTATTATCGTTTGGACTCTCTAAATAATTCTATAAATAAATTATTCAAAAATTTAGAAGAGTTGACTCTTAGACAGAGTGAATTTGAGGAATTTTTCCTTGAGAACAAAGGCCCTTTAGGACTTGTTGGTAGCTCTCGTTATTACAACGAATATAAAAAGCTGAAAAAAATCAGAAATAAAAGAAAAAAACCTTTAGGAGTAGCTCTCTGTAATTCCGTCTCTGAACAAAATAATTAGAGGGAGGGCAGTCTCACCTAAATGGTATTAAAGCTTAAAAGAGAAGATTTTTAGATTTCTTTGAAAAAAAAGTAGGACTTTATGGGTAAAAATAGAAATAATTTAAATTTAGGACGGATAAGGACTGCCACTGAAATGCGGCTAAAAGTTTAAGGACTTTTGTATTACGTTTTAAAATTTAAGGATAATAATATGCGCGAACTATAAGTTGAAGTACCATAAGTGAAATGATCTCTGTCCTTCGCATGTAGATAATTTTACTTCATGTAAAAATATAAAAATATTATTTTAGAACATATAAATTATATAAATAATATAAAAATATATATTTTATGATGTGTTATCAAATTTTTTCACCTAATTTATTAAACTTAAGTTATTAAATAAAAAATTATTAAATTACTATATTAAATAATTTATTAATTATTTACTATTTATTTTTAACTATATTTCATTAAATACATAATATTTATTTTTAATATTTTTAAATATATAAAATTATATAAAAAATAACAAATTTATAAAAATAAATAAATAAAATGATAAGTTGTGAGTGATTTGAATGTTTTAAGAATTATATATATATATATATATATATATATATATATATATATATATATATATATATGATAACACGCAATGCGGGTTTAAAATTTACTACTCAATATAAATATACATTTATAAGGTCATAATCTTTCTTCTATTCATATCAAAAAATCAAAGCAATTTCATATATTCAATATTCACATAATATTTATTTTTTTAATATGTTTAGTTTAGTATATTTTTAATTAAATTATTATTTTATTTTATTTTATTTTATATCTTAACTAATGATGACAAAAAATTTAAATCATAATAACATCTTCAAATTCAATCATGATAAGTATCGTTATTTTTTTCAATGATATTATTTTTTCAATGAGTTAATTCAATATTGTCAATTTACTAAACAAATTGAAACTCTTAATTTATAAAGATTTTTATGAACGAATAATATTTAAGATTTTTTAAGATCTATGTATTATTTATATATTTAGATAATTAAATTAAAATATTTAAAACTTTAATGAATAATATAAAATCAGATAAAATAAGATATATGTTTTATTCTATTTTAAAAAATATATATAATATTATTTATCTAATATATATTTTAATTAATGTTAATATTCAAAATTTCAAATTTCATGTTAAATTGTTAATTATTAAATCTTATATAAAATTATGCATTAAAATTATGCATTTAAAATTTATTCAAATAATCTGCAATATAGTTTTGGAATTTACTAGTATATATAATACAGGGAATATTACACAAATATATTATTTTTTTATTTTTTTTTAATTTTACAGTTGTTATTTTTTTTCATTTTTACTGTTTTTTAATATATATTTGATATATTTTTATATATATTTGGTATATATTATATTTTTGAAAAAAAATTTTTAGTTATGCAGTATTTTTGAAAAAATATTTATAAGTATATAATATTTTTGAATTGTTTTTCTAACAATAAAAATAAAATATTTTTTATTTTTTTAGATATTTTTTGAAAAAATCCCTATAATACAATCAAATGACTTTAATTATTATCCACAAGATTAAAGTTCATTTTCTTAGCCGCAGATTTAGATTTAAATTTTATAACCCATATTAGCCCATTTATTTTTCTTTTTGATTCTTTTTTACTTTAATTTCTTATTTTTCTTAAATTAAATCAGAATTATAATTTTTTTTTCATGTTTAATCATCATATAAAAAATACTATATAACTATTACAAATAAACATTTATTTTATTGTAAATTCAATTTAATAATTTAGAAGATAATTTTTTAAAATTTACTTTAATTTAAAAAAAAAAATTCAGGTGTTACAGCATATGATGTGCCGGAATGATCGCGTCCCTTCATCACCAACGTTGGTATTCGAATTACTAGGCAAATTGACAACTTAAGGGCACAGTTGGAGAACCTACTCCCTTGGCGCGCCCCAATTTACTTGATCAATGACCAAGCACTAGCAGACTCGTAAAAAGAACTTTAAAGAATTTCATTTAATCAGCCCAAAAAGAAATAAAAAAAAAAAAATTCGTTCATGGTAATTAATTTAGCCTATTTAACATTGATTGATATCAAATATAATTTTTTTTAATATTTTCTTTTATTAGTATTAGAAAATTCATATATCTTTTATAAAATTAAATAGCTTAAATAAAATATTATTGATAAGTTAGTAACATTAACTATCATTTAAAAAATTATAATTTAAAATAGATAAAAAAATCTATATATATTTATGAAGTAAAAAAATTATTACTCGATCCGTCCCAAATTGATAGATTATTTTTTTCTTTTGTACCTCTCAAAATTTAGATTAATTTCTTATTTTTATTTGTTAGTTGAATGTTAAATTTTCAAAAATAACCTTATTTATTGGTATGAATATCTTTACTAACATTAAATTTTCTTTCTGTATATGAATAAGGATATTTTAGGAAAAATAAATAAATACTTTTACTCCAAACTAATTGCAGTGGTTCAGTGCATTTCCTTACTCTCGTGCATTTTTTAAGCAGGTATGCTTTGGTGGCCTCCAGTAAAACAAAGAATTTGGTCAGTTAAAAGTTAAAACAAAGTATTAATTCGGCTTGCAAAAAGTTCTAAAAAAAAAAAAAGGGGAAAAATACATTATAGTGTTACTAGGATACAAGAGTTTTTACACTGAAAAAAATATATATATATTCGTAATAAAATTAAAAAATCTTCCTTTTTAATTGAATTGGTGTATAAATTACTTGATTACACCAAGTGTAGCTAAATATTTTAAAAAAAAGGAAAGAACTGATTTATTTGACTATACAGCATGATCTCAAAAAAAGGGTCATTAAATAGAAAGGAATTCATGAACATAGACGAACAGCATAATAAAAATACTAATCATCATCATCATCAATAAATGTTTATCCATAATTATCAAACTTTTTAGGTTTTCGTCCTTATATTTTAAAACCAATAATATTTAAATAATTATTTTACCCATTTTTATTTATAGTCTTACACAAGAAAGTATCACCAACATTCCTCAAACAGCATCACTTCTTAAGGAACTTGTCGAACCATTCACTTACTTCCCTCACCATGAATGGGGTTACTTGATGCTGAATTCCAGGTTCCGCAATCAGCTTCATGTTACAAGAATGATATCATTGAGGCGCACAAAATCAAAAGGAATTTAAGGTTTTGGGCCATTAGAAAATCAAATGAGCTACAATAATAAACAGAAATTACTCAAAGCATGATCCATAAGCAGTGTGTGCATATGCATAGACTGAAATATCTCTCAGATGGAAAACAAATTAAGATGAAAGCAGAGGTTTGGTGGATTGCAGGAAGGGGGTTCCTAAAAAATGTGCCATTGAGGAAGGAATTTTAAATCCATAAAACATGATTTGTTATTGAGCTTTTAGCCTTTAGATTCCAGCACGCCATGATACAGACAATTTTGTATCCCAGGGAAAAAGTTAGACATTCATAACAATTAAAGGTAGTAATTCATTTGTGTAGTCTTGCTAATATTTTCTGCAGAATACTGCAAGTTCATACGTACCTTAAATTTATCCTGACAATGGGCTTGTTCATAAGCCTTTTGTGCTCTTGATACAGGAATTTCTAAACCTTCAATTGGGCAATAAGGATCTTCTGCACCTGTAATTGCCAAGTCCAAACACATGCTTAAGTCATTAATGAACCATAAGAAGTGGCAATCTTGGGACGTTGATGAAGTTGTATGACATGTACACCAAAACTAAATGAAAAACTATGATCCATTAATCAATATGAATGAAACTATGAGAGAAAGGAGGCTGAGAATGGGAAATGCAGAAATATCACTCAAGATTTCATACATTGCATAAATAACATTCAATTCAAACATACAAATAATTGTCCATGAACAAGCTTGTCAGCCATGCCAACCAACAGCTTCCAATAAAATGGCTAGAGTTAGCTTTGGAAATCAGAATTAAGTTTCAAGTCTCCATAAGCATTTTGATGATTGCACTTTTGTTACTTTCAAGGAAAAATTGCTTAATTAGGGTGAGCCTTATGGATACTGAAATGAAGTAAATTGTTTTACCATTAATAATCAGCAGCGGACGTGGTGCAATGGCTGGAATTGTATATGGTGAATCAAAGGTAGAGGCCAGACCCGGAGCAATCGTATCCCACACCTGGTAAGGAATGTAAAACTGTAAGAAACTATCCAATTTTGAAAAAAGAGAAACAACTATAGATAATTTAGAACTGAAGAAAATGTAGCACTTAAAGGCTACATATTGATTGTTTCATTGTTCTAGTTTGTAACAGAAAACTTGCTTAATATAGCGATAAATTTCTGTTGATGAAATGACTAGCAGAAAAGACAAGGACTCTCAGATACTGAAAGCCATTATAGCTCACTAGCAATCACATGAAAATTGTGGAGTCCCAACATGCATACATATGTCCGAAGCTGTGCAACTGACCTTTTCCACCACTTCTCTATCAATTTGGGTCTTCCCTAAATCTTTTCGTGCTTCTGCAACCAAAAAATCCCTGAAAGTCAGAGCAGTAGGAGCTGCATAAGCTAAAGTAAAAGTTCAGCAGGTGAAATACAAATAGTTCATGCTCAATGTTTTCAAGTACCCAGTGGAACAAAATAGCATCTGTATGGAAACTCATATACAATAATACAAATAGTAATTAACCTCTAAGTTTCTTATTGATCATTCAGTTAATGTAAGTATATAACTACTCAGTGAAATTTTTCTTAGAACAGATTATTCATAAGAAAAAGAAAGAGTTAAACATTTAAACCCTTCCTGAGTTTGATAATAAAAGCTGTTTCACAATAAAACAAACGGAGCAGAAAATCAACCCAGAAATAAGCATTGGATAACAAGGAAAAGTTGCAAACTGGTGTTCTTGTGGGAAACTATGTATTTTTCATCAAATCGATTATTCCATGCACGGTACCTTCAAAAAGAGGTCTCATAGGTTCAACCCCGGCTTGCCACTTGTCATTCTCAATGGTCCAACGAACTCCCTACAATTGCATTGTATACAAATTCATCTAGTTATTCAATTTCCATTCACCAACTCTTCTCCTTGTTTAATGATAAAACTAGGCATACCTGCACACCAACTATAGGAATAACCACTGCGTATCTGGTGTCAGCAGCACCAGCAAACCACGCAATCACCCCTGCAATATGCAGTAGTAACCAAATTGCTATATAAAATTAGACTACCTTAAAATAACGTATGTTCTTAGACTTTATTTGACCAACCTCCCAATGACATGCCAGCAATTCCTATCTTGGTAGGATCTATATCTTCCCTTTGCGTAAGATAATCTGCTAGTTTTATCAAGTCCCAGATCTGCCACAGAGGCAATTTCAAATCACCATCTTGTTAAGTAAATTAATCAAAGAATTAAATCCCAATTATTTCATATAATTCTACACCTAGAGAATTCAAACCATTAAGTTTCAATTCTTCATTCTCAATTGATTAGAAGATTAAACTAGAAGAATCCCGCTAATTACTAGTCTACAAATCAATCCGTCAAAGCCGCAAAATTAATTAAGCAATTCAGGTCAATCAAATGGAGCAGACAAACTAATAAATATAGAAATTACCGTGTCAAATATGAATGGCATTGTATCACCATTTTTCCAGGATGATATAAGGGCCTGCATTTGCGTAGTGCACCGCAATACAATGTGTCAAATCAGTCTCTCAAAGGCAATCACTTTGCATCATTCAAGCAATAAACTACTGGACCTAAAGAAACGAATAACAGAGATGCCAAAACTGCAATAACAAAGCAGCACACTAGACAAATAATAAATATAGTACTTACGTTGATACTCTTGCCTCATAAATTTCACAAAAAATAAAAAATAAATAATAAATAATAAATAAAAAAGAACAAAAAAAGAGATTGATATTCAACCAAAATTCTTAATAAAAAATGTACCAGAATTATCTCTTACTCACATCTCGATATGTATGTTTATTGGTGGCACGTTCACCATGGTAGCGAGAGTCAGCTGCAATCGCTACATATCCGCGCGAAGCATAGGCCTGAAGAGACAAACAACAATTTCTTCTCACAGAGAATTATAAAAATCGAAGATAAATTAGTCAGTATGAGTAGAGAGGAGAAGGTATACCTCAAGCATAGGACGGAACCACTCTTTGTTCTGATTAACGCCGTGCAAGAAAATAACAGCAGGCTTTCTTTCTTTGCTATCCTTCATGCTTAGAATTAGCACTGGTAAACGCCCTTGCTCTCCTGCCTATTGATTTTAATTAATTAAAATGAATTCAATTAATACTACTGATGCTACTAGTAGTAGTAGTATGAGAAGATAAATTTGAGCTTGCCTCAGTAATAACATAAAGATTCTCTTCTATTAGTAATTCTTCAAAATTCTCTATCTGTACCTTTGGACAAAACTGCAGCGCCTGCCAAATAAAGAAATCAAAAATTGAATTCAGTTCTTTCAACTTAAAAAAAAAAAAAACAATTGAAATGAAGTAATAATTGCACATGATTTATTATTAATTAATTTATCAAAACAAAAAACGCAAACAATAGTAATTTAAAAAATAATATATATAAGACCTCACTATGAGCGCCTGGAAGCGCTCCCTCCTGATACATTGGCTCCATAACTGGTTTTCCATATTCTACTGATAATTTAACTGTTAACAAATTCAACAACAAAATAAATAAATAAATTCACATCAAAATTTGATCAAATTAAATTAAATAAAGTTTGTTAGGGAATGATTGCGAATATGAACAGACCTTGAGCAGATCGTCTGCTACGAAGTGTTTCAATGAAGTGATTTCTTATCTTCTCTGCATCCAAACATTCCTTGTCCATTTCCATTTTCTACTGGAGAATTTGAAGGTTTGCAATTGGAAAGAGACTGAGAGCTTGGTTTTCACGAATTGCAGCTTGGAGAACTTGAAAACTTTGAAGAACTAAGAAGCGTGACTTGCAGAGAGTTCGAAGAGCTTGTGGAGTGGCAAAGCTTGATCTCCCTCTTTCTCTATTCTCCTAAAATTCTTGGTGCCCGTGAAATGGCAGAAGCAATTGCCTTTTATAGGCAAATGACATTGGCTCTTTCTTCTGAAATTCTTGGTGTCCATGACCATTTCGGTACCTGCCCTTTTCAAAGTTAGTGGGCCTTCTATTTTATTTGGGCAAATTATTATTTAATACCTAATATTTAATATAATTAATATTTAATCTTTTTATTTTAAAAAATTAATTAATTAATTAATTAATTTTTAATATTTTAATTCGTCATTACTATTAATTCTTGCATCTAAAAAAATTTTAAAAAATAATTTTTTATTATATTATAATATAACTTAAACGTGAATTACCCCTAATTATTCAAACCAACCTTTGGCCTTTTCATTCTCTTAAGAAAATGTTTAGATATCTTTAAAATAATCATTAATCACCGTTTTTAAATTTAAAAAATATTAAATAAATTTTTAAATTATTTTAAAACTTCAAAATAAAAAAAAAAAATTAAACTAAATATACCAACATATTTCAAAATACAATTTCAAAACTCTATTTCTCAAAATTCTATTTAAACCCAAATATCCCTAAATTACTCATCCTCTCAACCCTTTATTACTCACGAAATCATCCCTTTATCACTCACAACCTCATCCTGGTCATAGTTCTTTTAGAGATCAAATACTTGCAATTTCGTAGAAATAAAGAGAGAGATATGAGGCCGATGCAATATTGGATTTCTTCGCCGATGTAGAGGGATCGAAAGTCCCGATCGACGTGGATGACGTAGACCCACTCGAGATGATGATGATGATGAAGGCATGGACGTGGACGGAGAGGTGGAGGCGGAGCTGATTTCGACTCGATCGGTGAGTCGATTCGCCCACCATGCAAAGAGGAGTAACCCCATTCACCAACCTATGCTTCTGGGTTTTTCTTTTCCTTCTGCAACAAAATAAAATTTCTTGGGTTCGCAATTTTGAAGGTTTAGGATTTGCAATTTTGATGCCCAGTTGATTTTTGGGGCAATTTTGCTAGTTTGGTTGGTTAATAGGATCTAAATTTTGTCTCAATTTTGCTAGAAATTTGTAAGCGATGATTATAGGGATGCGACGAGTATGGAAGAGAGGATGCGACGGCAAGCCTCCGAATGTGATGGCAGTGGCAAAACCAGATGTGTGTTTTACTGGGTTAATGTAGTTATGTGAATTAGTGCAGTTATGAGCTTGCCAGATGTGTATTTTACTAGATGAAAATTATTGTTTTTTAGTTTTTTGTTCAACAAATTCTACCCATCATTGTATAAATTTTCTTTTTCATTTGTTGTACTCAGTTGAGAGAAATGAAATTGACGAAATAAGATGTTGGTGATAAATCTTGTATAAATCTTGAACAACAAAAACTACAGCAGATTGTTTGTAAGCCAGCTCTTTAGAGACCATTTATCTTTACATAGAACTTCATTATACAGGATTTCATTGGCCAATATATGTGCCGCCAATTGCACTTCATGTTAGCAAAATTTAGTTTCAAGAACAAGACATCTTTAAATTGATGTGGTTTATTAAGATTTGAAAATCAGTTGAGGGAGGATTGACACCATTCACTGTTCAGCATGTCCTTCAAAAAGAGCTCTCTGTATGCCTCTGTTTCTTGCTATAATTACTACTTCTCTAAGCGCCAAGGCTTCTAGAACAGAAGGATTATTATTTATATTTTTAAACTTTTTTGCTGTTATAAATTGAACAATTCCTTTTTCTTATCCAACTGCAATTCGTGTTGCCCCACAATTTTCCTTTTTATTTCATTCAAAATTTAGTTTAATGGAATATGTATGAGGTGGAGTGTAGCTTTGAAGCTCTGGTGGTTGGATTCATTTTCTACTTGTAATTTCTGAAACTGCCATGCCACTTTTGAATTCCTCTAAACGAGCTTTTGCTTTTTCAATAATGTAGAGGCATTGCTATACTCGATGAAAATACAAAATCGATGAAAAATTTTTTATAATAAGTTTTACACTAGTTGAAAATACAAGGGATTCATCAACTCTCATTTCAATCCTATTTGTTATCAAGAGTTTTTATTACTGTTTGGGAAAAGATGAAAGCTAATTAGTTTTTAAATATTTTCCCTTTTTATTTTTTTAAATATTTTTTTGAAATTTAATTTTGGTTGGAATAGAAAATTTAAATATAAGTAAGGAGTATTTTAATTTTTTTTATAGGTTTTAATGGTAAAATTAAGGAATGATTAATATTAATAACGGAATAAAATATTAAGGATTAAATAATTAATTTTTTAAAATAAAAAGACGAATGTGATAATTATAATAAATAATAAGAATAAAATAATAATTTATCCAAAAATAATTAATATATCCAAGCAGATGGGGTTGATGTGCTAAAAACACATCAATTCTTACTGTATAGTTTTTTTAGTGTTTAAAAAAATTTTGTAAAATTTTTTAAAATAATAATATTATAATATTTTTTTATAACGAATTCAATGATATATTTTTTATATAAAATAAAAATTAAATAAATCTAAAAATATATATTAGAAATATATTAAATCTAAATCATTAAATTTTAATAATTTAAATTTAATACACTTATATTATATTTTTAAATTTATTTAATTTTTATTTTATATATATATATATATATATATATATATATATATATATTCCTTATAAAAGACCAAGCAAATGATGATGAAGGAAAGGACAAATCAGCGGTTTGTGGTTCCTTTTTCAGTAATTAAAAATGTGTTTTGTTCAAAGAGTAATCAAAAATGTGTTGGAAAGTGAGCTGAGTAAGGACTCCGCCCCCCAAACTATCGTTCCTTTTTTAAATTACTAGAAAATTTTAATCATGTATTATAAATTATTTGAATAAATTTTAAATGTATAATTTTTTATTAAATTTAATAATTAATATAAAGTTTGAAATATTAAATATTAAAATTAGTTTATATATATATGTTATGTTGCATTATATATTAAAGTTATAAATATTTTAATTTAATTTTCTAAATATATAAATTTAAAAATAAAAATTAAATTTATATGCTAACTACCTTTTTTTTTTTTTTACCTCTCTTGCGCACTAATTTTTTCTATTATTTGTCCCACTGTTGATTTCTATTCACCGATGAGGACAAAACGAGTTAAGTTTGCAAAACAAATGATATAAAAGGAAATTATTATTATTTTAATAGGAAAAGACCATGAGGTCCCCCACCAACTCACCAAACACGTGTCCCTGCTTCCCTTTTGTTTTTTTAGATGTCATCAATAGATCCCTATCTTCATGTCTCCTACTTTTCTTTTCTTTTTCCACTTTGATAAGGGAAAGACTCTCATTATTAAATATTAACTACAAAATATTCCTAAAATTAAACTAAATATTTAATTTTTTTATATATATTAAAATAATTATGTGAATGTATTATTATATTTTTATTTATAATATTCTTAAAAAAAATATCACATTATATTTTTATTTAAAATGAAAATTAATAAAAATAAAGAAAGAAAATTTAGTCTTAATTTTTAAGTGTAATTTTATTTTTAATATGAATAAAATTAATAAATTCAAGGGTTGAAATGGATATTTTGAAAGTTGAGGATGCTACTAGTTTTTTTTGTGAAAGTATAGGTGTTCTTTTATGCATTTGGCCAA
>CANXYC010702382.1:0-10155 GCA_948193065.1 Aleurites moluccanus
TGTTTTCAGGACCTCAGTGAGAAAGTCAGCCATTGGCTATACCATCTCCAGCCTTGGATCAGATGTAGGTATCGAGGTCACTCCTATGTATAGAGTTCCTTGGTATATAATGTTTAGAGGTTTGAATTGACTTAAACAAAATGTTAAATGATCAAATGGTAAAATGATATGACATGGATATGTTTATATTGTACATATATATGATATATGATCTTGAGATGAAATGTTTATGTTATATGATATGGATGAAAATATTGAAGTGCAATTTGAGTTGAAATTGATAAATGGAGGATATAAGGGGATGTATGTTATATTGGGAGTGTAATTTTATATGTTTTGTGGATAGCTTAAGTCTGCGTTTCAAAGGAGACTCTGTCAGTTTTTGTGCATGCATGTTTGGTAATATGATGATTTTTTAAAAAAAAATTATCACCTAAAATGTATCACAGGTTAAGTTATGAATGTAAAAGCTTAAGCATGGGTTCTTTGAGGTACTGGTGGCTTAGGCATTACCCGTACCCTAGGACCTTCATAGTCTAAAGTTAGGCTGTGACAATTATGACCTCTACTAGGGAAGGGTAAATTCCCTATGCCATGGTGTGATTGGGTGAATATGTGATGGAAGAGAAGTGAAGTTACAGTTTGCTATATGATACAGTATAACATGTTACAGGCTCCTGTTATATTATATGCATTATGGTTCATGATATGTATTTCCTCGTGGTATTTCCAGTATTCATATTTACAGATCATTAATGGATAGATGTGACTATCATGAATAATATTGCATACTCACATATATATATTGACTCACTGAGTATAATGTTATACTCACCCCTTCAGTGGTTACAGATTTCAGGACCTCAGTGAGGCAGTCATCCATTGGCTATATCATCTCCAACCTTGGATCACAGATGTATGTATTTGAGGTCACTCCAGTTTATAGAGGTTCCTTGGTATATAATGTATAGAGAGTTTGGATAAAGTGTCTAAAATGATCAAATGGTAATCAGATATGACCTGATAATGTATATGTTGTACATATATATGATATGAGAAATTGGTATGATATATATATGATATGAGATGTGATTTCAAATATTAAAGTGCATATTGAGTTGTGATTGACCACTGGAGGATAAAAAGGGATGTTTGTTATATTGGGAGTGCAAATTTATATGTTTTGTGGATAGCTTAAGTCAGAGTTATAAAGGAAACTCTGTCAATTTTTCTGCATGATTATTATGACATTTAAAAAAAATTATCACCTAAAATGTATCACAGGTTAAGTAATGATTGTAAAAGTTAAATTAAAGTAATAGCATGGGTTCTTTGAGGTACTGGTCGCCTTTGGCTTTACCCGTACCCTAGGACCGTTATAGTCTAAAATTAGGTTGTGACAAATATTAGGGTTAGTGAAGACTTGTCATTTGAGGAGCTACCAGTGGAGAATGTAGACAGACAAGTTAGGAAATTAAGGAACAAGGAAATCCCAATGGTCAAAGTGCTATGGAGGAATTAGCTGATAGAAGAGTGCACGTGGGAAAGTGAGCAGGGCATGAGGGACAAATAACCCTTCCTATTCGATCATTAAGGTACGTATAGATGTATGTATATGTATATGTGTATTTAAATTTGAGGACGATTTTTTTTTTTAAGGAGGGTAGAATGTAATATCCTATATATATATATATACATAACATGTTTTTATGAAATAAGTTCTTAGTATGTGGATTAAAATTATTGAAATGGCTAATGATAATTTTAAAAACTCAGTTAGAGCGAAAACAATAAAATTTTTCGAA
This sequence comes from Aleurites moluccanus, assembly GCA_948193065.1. NCBI lineage: Eukaryota > Viridiplantae > Streptophyta > Magnoliopsida > Malpighiales > Euphorbiaceae > Aleurites > Aleurites moluccanus. Next base: position 1,806 of record CANXYC010702382.1, read on the forward strand.
AATCGTCGGTACCGATATCGCTGCCGCAAAAATATCATTACGGTCGACGGATGAATTTCTGAATTTGAATTAAGGGTAAATGATAATGTATATTCATATGTGAATATAGTAAAAATAAAGATGAGAAAATGTTTAAGAATATTAATAAAGTAAGCGATGGCAAAACCGTAAACAAAGGATACTTCGGGGAGAATAGTGAAATTTCGGCAATCTGAGTTTCAGAACAGCTCTGAAACTATTTTTAGTAATTAATATTAATAAAAATAAGATGTCTGAATATTCTCTTTGAATTTCAATTTTTGACAAAATCGTCATAATAAATTACCGAGCGAAAAATGACCAAAAGCAAATTATGGAAAATTGGAGGACCAAAAGTGAAATTTGCCATTTTTGTCTTACTATATAAGCAAGATTTAGAAAAATTTTCTGCATTTTTTCCTCCTTCCATCCGTGAGCTCCATTTCTTCTTTTCAATTGATTTTCCTTTCAATTTTGTGAAGATAAGTTGTTGGAAACTTGAATTTAAAAACATACAAATGTAAATCTATCAAAATCAACCCTAAAAATTCAAGAAAAATCAAGAACTCCTCTATTGAAGATTTCAGCCATTTAGGATTTTTGGGGTAAGTTGTTTATTTGCTTGGTGATTTGGAGTGATAGTTGAGTCTTTTATGCATCATTAGTCATGCCTAAATTGATAAAATGTCATTTGGAATCCAATTGTGAAAAAATGCCTTTTGGCTGAACCTAATTAGGGCAAAATGCCTAATTTTTTGCTTGTTTTTTGGCTTGTTTTTTCTTGCCAAATTGATTCAATTGTTGAAGATTATTGAGTTGTGGTTGTTGCCTATAAATTGTTTTTTATGTGTATGTTTGTTGATAATTGGGACAATATCAATATTGCACCAAAACCATGCCGAAAAATCCGTAGGCCAACCATTTGAATGTCACCATCGCCAACGATAATGGCATGCCAATTGCATTAACTTTTTGGCCGCAAATGACCAAATTATGTTTGTTTTTGGTCGTTAGACCTTTGGTCATCGTTTAATCGATTATTATTGATGTCTTATTGACTTTATGCTCATCCAATTGATTTCTGATGAGTTATTGATATTGTCGATGCCATTATTTTGAAATGGTATCTATTAATGTGTTTATCACTTCTATTGACTCCGAGGTGATTTGATAGAGCTGCCGTTCTGACAGGGCAGTGAGTTCATACTGTCGGCCTTGTGCATATTGTATTGATTAATACCCTATACTAGGAAGGGATGTCCTAGTCATAAGACCTGATCCGTATTATGTTATATTTATATACATATATAGTGATTTGTGCTTGGTACATTTCTATGTGTTCCATGCCTCTATATCTGTCATTTCCATCTTGTCCATGTGATATGTGCTTCATTGATGTGATTGTTTACTTACAGTCATATTCTATATTTGATTCTGTATTACAGACATTCTGGCAGTTTGATTCATCTATGTCATATGCTTACTGCTTATTGATGTTCCATTATCTATTTTATTGGTCGATGCATATTAGATTCACTGAGTATCATATATACTCACCCTCTCACTGTTTACCTCTCAGGTGCAAAGTAGGAGGCAGATATCCCAGCTCTTTGACTCTTTGTGGATTTTGCAGCCTCATAGCTGTGTAATTATATTAAACACTATATTATTTTTGAATGTTCATATCCTAGCTGATCCATGGATTTTGTATGGTATAGTTAGAGTATGAACATGTATGCATGGGAATATTGGAGACTATTAATGATATGATTATAGTATTTACATAATGAATGGCAGAGTAACAGAATAATTAGTGTATATGAGTGATTGGATATATATATTGTTATGTGATTGATGATGGATATATATGTTTCGCTACGATATTATGATTGCATTGTAGTGATTGATGTGTTCTACGGGTGCCGGTCGCCTCGAAATCTCCCGCACCCTAGGACCGTCACGATCTGGAAACGGGTCGTGACACTATAAAATGAAACCTAAAAAGCCAATTGAACCCCCACTTGGCCCAATCATCTAGTTTTTTCCTAATCTTTAAAATGGTACCTCATAGTCCACTTGAATCCATTGATAGCATAGTTAACTAGAAACCACTCAAAAATCTCAAAACGGACCCGTAACGGCGAGTGCCAATTGTGGCAGCGCAATTGGGCCCGTCGGTCATTTTTATCACTTGACCTAAACTTGTTCTATTATTTATTATGGATATATATTGGACTATTCCACCCGTATATGAGTTGAATTTATGCTATTTTTATTGTTCTATTGAGACACACCTATATGGTATTATAATAGGGCTACCTTGATGGTGTAGCGGGTAATTCCATCGATCGTGTGCACACTGGTATTCATTGGACCCTTGCTAGGGAAGGGTATTATATTCTCTAGCTGTAAGGATTGATCTCCCTTACGTACATTGGATTATGCACGATTGTGCTATTACAGTGCGATTGCACTTTTCATTGGACCCAATCCTGTTATATCATATGAAAGTTGACTCATACACTGGATATTCATTTGAAAACTTGTTTCACCCTATATTTGTCATCTTAAATTATTTCTACAGGTCATTTGTGAGCGATCATGGTATTATGAATATTTACTACATTTATATATATATAAATTCACTGAGTATTTTTATACTCACCCCTGTAGTTATCATTGTTTTTCAGGGCCGCAGTGAGACTTGAATTCCATTGGCACTATCTATCCTTGCCTTGGAATTTTGCTACTTGTATCATGTAATACTTGGGTCTTAAATAGTATATGTAAATATTTGTATATTATTAGACATTCCATGGTACTGTAACCTAAGTAGAGACATATATGTGTGATTGTATTTCTTTTAGATTTACATATAAACTATGCTATGGATGTGTATGGTTTGATATATATATGATGAGTTGATATTGGAGGTTGAGTTGGATGTTGATAATAAAGTTATATTGGGAGTGTTATTTGTTTTTTCTACGGCGAGGTATAGTCTCATATTAGAGGAGATGCTGTTGAAATTTCAGTAGAAATATTAAGCTATATTTGAGCTGAATATATGAATTGTTTGTCGTATCATATAGATAGATGGGTTCTTCGTGGTACTGATAGCTTATGCAATACCCGTACCTTAGGACCATCGCGACTCCTAGGTTGGGTCATGATAGAGCACTTGTGAGGCAAGACTTCAAAGTCTGAAAACTATGCTCATAATCATCAGTCCATAGATAACACTCTTGTTTCCGAGTCAGCTTAGTCAATGGAGCTGCAATTCTGGAAAAATCCTTCATAAACCTCCTATAATACCCTGCCATACCTAGAAAACTGTGAACCTCAGAAACAGTGGTAGGCTAGGGCCAATTTGCCACCTTTTCAACTTTCTGAGGATCCACCCTGATACCATCTTTACAGACTATATGCCCAAGAAAATACACTTCGGTTAGCCAAAACTGACATTTAGATAGCTTAGCATACAGTTGATGCTCCCAAAGTGTCTACAATACAATTCTCAAGTGCTCTGCATGCTCTTCCTCACTCCTAGAATAGATAAGTATGTCATCAATGAATACTATAACAAACTTATCCAAGAATGGCTTGAACACCCTATTCATCAAATTCATGAAAGTAGCTGGTGTATTGGTTAGCCCGAATGGCAACACCAGAAACTCATAATGACCATATCGGGTCCTGAAAGTAATCTTAGGTACATCACCCTTCTTAATCTTCAACTGGTGATACCCGGACCTCAGATCATTCTTCGAGAAGTAACTGGCACCCTGCAGCTGATCAAGTCATCTATCCGAGGAAACGGATATTTATTCTTCACTGTCACATTGTTCAACTGCCTATAATCAATACACATTCTCAAGGATCCATCCTTCTTCTTTACAAATAGTATTGGAGCACCCGAAGAACTGCTCGGTCTAATGAATCTTTTATCCAATAACTCCTGCAACTGCACCTTCAATTCTTTCAATTCTGCAGGTGCCATCCTATACGGAGGAATGGATATCGGATCAGTGCCAATACACCTCAATGTCATGACCCATTTCCGGATCGTGACGGTCCTAGGATGCGGGAGATGCCAATAGCGACCAGAACCCATAGAACCCAGTATCACATGCATAATCTATAACCATTAATTTATTATTCATTTTACTTAGTTACCATTTATTTTGTCATTCTACAATTCTTTCTGTAATCTAGTGCAGTTGGCTATAACAGTCATTATAACATGCCATATGATCATCATATACCATAAAATAACGTCACATACATATACATGTTCATATCCTAACTAACCCATACATACCTCATGGAGCAGCTAGAACATGAACACCAAAATACAAAATATATAATATTTACATGAAATGACAGAAAGCAGAAATCCTCGGATGTCTGAAGATAGGATTCTGCAATCTACTCCTCTCCTGAAATGGTTAAACAAAGAAAAGGGTGAGTATATAAGATACTCAGTAAATCTATATGCATCGCAAATCACATAAGATAGGTCTATGATACATAATAATAAAGGAGAAATGGAAACAACATCAATCATAATAGGTTACAAAATCAATATCAGAAATGGACAGGAATATCACTGGTTATATCAATGGTATGGAATCATATGGTAAGACAAATATAGGGCCCTAAAACACGTAGACTATGTGTAATAACACAGTCAATCTCATATCAAGTAAACATAAGACAGATCATGTCTTATGGCCAGGACCAATAACCCTTCCCAGCTAGGGCATCAATATCAATGTGTACATTGCCGACAGTATGTACCTACTACCCTGTCGGAGCGGCTATCAAACTACATTTAGGTCAATACAAGTAAACATCATATCAATAGACACCATTATACAACAATGGTATCATCAATAACAATAAGCTCAATATCTTTCAACAACAAAGGTTAGTTCGATAAAGGAAATCAGTAGGCCAATTGGCATGCCAGTGTCATTGGTGATGATGGCATTAAAATGGTAGGCCTATGGAAACAAAGCAATAAGCCAAGGCAAAAACAACTAGGTATTTTGTCAAACACTTGGTGGGCACAAAAGGGCAATCCATTAGGTTAGGGGTTGGTACAAATTTGGCATGTCCAATTCAACCAACAACAAGTTCACATTGTCAACAACACAATAGGCATTAATTATACAATATTAAACAATATTAAAGGCATCAAATTGGCTAAGGAATTCAAAAGGAAAACCAAAGAAAATCAAGGCAATGAATAGTGATTGTAGGTTCGGCCAAAATGGAGTTTTTCCATATCGTTTCCAAATCAATTTTCAATTCTTAGGGCATGTCAAATGATACATATAGAACTACCTAAGGCTTCCAATTGCCTTGGAAAATTGATGTCCACCATAAATCTTCAAAGAAGGCAAAATGCACAACTTTGACAATTCTTATTTTCTTCACCAAAACAACCATCAATTAGTTATCTAATGGCCTCCAGTTAACATATTCTAAGATCAGTTAATACAACCTAACACCAATTAAAATAGCTCATTCATACAACTTCAATTAGGTTAGGAAATTTAGGATTTTCTATCCAAATGCATCAATTGATGCAATCTAACCTAAAATCCATTCAATTCAACTTCTAAATCATCTAAATGAACCATAAAAACAAACAAGTCAATTGATTACCTCAAATGAGTGAAGGAGCCTAAATCTTCAAACAATTATTCCTTGAATTTCTTTAGGTTTACAAGCAAATAAATGATGAGGAATGGAAGAAAAAAGCTTGTAGTTAGGTTTTTTATGAATTTCTTAAGGAAACTTAGTTGGAAATAAAGAAATGAGATGGAAGAAGCATTGGAAGTGGTTCGGCGAAATGGAAAAAATAAGAAAATGAAGAAAAAATGGGTAAGGCATGCTTTTATATCAAATCATAAATGGCAAATTATATTTTAGTGCTTAAACTTTAAAGTAATTATACTTTGACCCCAACTTCTTCTGTAATTTATTTTGACATTTCTGTTAGGATTTAGATTTCAAAGTATGAAATCAAAAGGCTTATTTCAATTTATACTTGTTTATAAAAATAGTTTCAGAGTCATTCTGGAACTCCGACGGACCAATTTTTACTATTCACCTTAAAGTTCCATTTATTTACGGTTTTCCTATTACTTGCTTTTTTAGTGTTCCTAAATGTTTTTCTCTTCTTTCTTTTCACCAAAATTACACATGTATTTATGTGATCTTTTACCCCTAGTTAGAATAACAAATTCATCTATTGATCGGACTGCTAATTTCTCGGCAATATTCTCAACATCGCCGATTTCCAGAAAAGTAATTTGTTCATTTTTTAACTGTGTCTCTAAAATTATTTTCCATCATTGCAATGCCTTTAAACTACATACTGAGAACTAATTCATGCATATAAGTTAGGACTTTCTAGGGTATTACATTCTACCCCATTCAAATAAATTCATCCTCAAATTTAAATAAAATGCATACCTCATTGTTGGAACAGGAATGGATTTCTGCCTCTCATCTCCTGCTCGCTCTCCCATGTGCACTCCTCTATTGACTGGTTTGTCCATACCACTTTTACGATGGGAATCTCCTTATTTCACAACTGTCTTTCTTGTCTATCAACTATCTCTATTAAAATCTCTTCATATGACAAGTCCTCATTGCGTCCCACATCTTGTGCCTCTAATATATGTGATGGATCAGACACATATTTTCGTAGCATCGAGATATGGAAAACTGGATGTATGTGGCTCATGTTAGGTGGAAGAGCCAATCTATAGGCCACATTACCTATCTTCTCAAGAATCTCGAATGGATCTATAAACCTTAGTGACAACTTTCCCCTCTTACCAAATCTCATAATACCCCTCATCGGTGAGATCTTAAGGTCACCAACTGCAAAGTGTACATCTTTCCTCTTCGGATCAGCGTAGCTCTCCTGCCTACTGAAAGCAGTCTTCATTCGATCTCTAATCATAGGCACCTTTTCCATTATTTCTCTGATCAACTCTGGCTCCTCTAGCTACTTCTCCCCTAGCTCTACCCAACACACTGGAGATCTACATTTCCTACCATATAGTGCTTCAAATGGAGCCATACCAATAGAAAAGTGGCAAATGTTGTTATAAGAAAACTCTATCAATGGCAGGTATTGATCCCAGTTACCTTTGAAATCCAGAACACACAACCAAAGCATATCTTCTAAAGTCTTGACTGTAACACCTCAACCAAAACCCTATAGGAACCCTTAAAGAGGGACTTAGGGGGGAGTTTTTATTTTCTTTATAACATGATGTTATTGTGTATTTATGCATGAAAATGATATATATGCATGTTATATGACTTGATTTTAGGCATAGAAGTGATTTAAAGGCTGTTAGGATGAAATTGGAAAATTTTGAAATTTTTGTGAACTAGGGGCAAAATGGTCATTTTACAACCCTTCATATTTTAATGGATTTAACACCATATTTGAAGAAATAAAAGAATAAAAGTGAATGTAAATGGAATTATTTAGTTTATTTGAATAATACACGGAAAAATAAACCCGGTTGAAAACAGTTTTCGGTAAGCTGCTCAATTGAGGTGCTTGAGGTGCTTCCGGTTGCACTAAGGGCTTTTTGGTCTTTTCCTTCATAATATGGGATTATAGAATGTGTGCAACCTTATGGTATTAGTTTAGGCTAATGTGTGCAACCTTATGGTATTAGTTTAGGCTTGATTAAATCCAACCATTGGATCAAATGATGGAAAAATGGACGGTTGGATCAGTAGGTTGCAAATTTGCTATCATAAGCTTGATATATTGGATTTTTGACATAAGTTTTTGATTTGTGTGGCAAATGCATGTGTTAGCCATCTTTGTTGACTTTGGATGGACAAATAGCATTAAAGTAAGCAAAATGGATGGTTGGATGTCTAGGTTTCACTAAAGTTACCATAAACCTAAACCATTGGATCATTTTGTTGATATTTTGAATAGATATTTCCCACCACTTCATATATCATCATCTTCCTTAACAGAAAATTGCAGCAAACACCATTGACAAGCCTTTAAAGTTTTGGCCAACAGAACCTTTAACCCATTTCTTATAGTTTTCTTCCATATTTTGATGGAATTAGGTAGTAAACATCATTCTAAATACATTTCCAACCATTAAATGAAAGTAAAAACTCATTTGAAGAATAAATTAATTCAAGGAAGATTTTGAAGAAATTTTGGTAAGTTGTTTGTTTTTGAATTCTTTTGGTTTAGGAATGTTTATATGGTGTTCCTAGTTACTATTTATGGATTAGAATCCATTTTGTATGGTTGGAATGTGAATTG
>CANXYC010702406.1:0-77712 GCA_948193065.1 Aleurites moluccanus
TAAATTATTTCTTCTTAATTTTTTTAATATAAATAAAAAATTCATTTTCATATTTTTGACAAATTTAAGAATAAAAAGTAAAAAATATTTTTTAAAAAATATTTTTATTTTTTATTTGTTATTTTTTAAAAAATAAAATAAAAATATTTTTTAAATATTTTTAAAAAATATTTTTATTTTCAAATTTATCAAAAGTATGAAAATATATTTTTTAATCTTAAAAAAATTAAAGTAAAAATAAAGTATAATTAATTAAAATTAAAGAGTAAAGATATTTTTGTCTGTTTATTAAAAATATAAATAAATTAATTAAAATTAAAAAATAAAAATATTTTTATCTGTTTGTTAACTTTGTAAGGTTGATTGATAAAATTGGATGGAAGGATCTAATAATATATTATAATATTCATATATATTTTTAAAAAATAAAAAAATTTAGTGTATTATCTCATTTTAAAATAAAAATTTATAATTAACCTTTTTTTCTCTCTGTTTCTTGAAATTGTTTTTAACTTCCGAGTGAATGTGAAAGTTAAAAACTTTCAAATGGATTGTGGTACGGTGCCACTTTCTGTGACTTAACTTTAGGTTTTGCTTGGGTGACTAGCAATGAATCACTCATTGTTACGTTTCTACTTTCTACTTCTACTACTGGTAAAGTGGTAAGTTGACACATGGAAGAAGAAGACTTCTATTTCATGTTTGATCCTTAGCCCAAGTACCGAAATTCGGGCTTAGGCCTGACTTTCTTCTTGGTGAGTATTAGGCAGTACCCATATATATATATATTTCTTTTTAGGAATTAGGCAAGACCCATATTAATTATTACCCATGTGTAAAAAGTTAATTATTTTTCTAGCTAGAAAAAAAAAAAATTGGGAAGTAGAAGATAATGGCAATTTGTTAATTTGGGGACTAAACCACATAGGTATCCACTCAACCATGTCACCAAGGGAATGATGAATATTTGATTTGTTTGATTTTATTTCTTTATAGTATTAAATTATAATATTTATCAGTTTAATACTCAATATTTATATTATTTATAATATTTCTTAGAAAAAAAAAATAGCAAAGAGATTTGATCCATAGCCCCTTGCTAGTTCCATCCAAGTCAATTAGGAAATGAGTTCTTTGCAATTAGGCCACCACCAGAGTATTTAGTTAAATATAAACATATAATGTTTCTATCAAAAAATAAAAATAAAAGATAATTATATAATGTATTTATCCAGTTTTCCGTACATAAAATTTGATGCATTCCTGTTAATCATACCCTTTATTTTTTTTTTATATTATATATTGAAGTCACATTTATTATAATTAGACTAATATATTCTCCATCTATTTTTTTATCAATTATTTTAAAAATTTATTTATTTTTATTTTTAATTATCATTTTAAATTTATAAAATAATATTTATCTATTTTTTTTTTATTTTATCCTTATAACATTTAATTAAAATATAATAATTTAATTTAAAATAAAGTTAATGATATAAGGTTAAATAAGTCATTTTAAATTTAATTAATAAATGTCTTAATATGTGTATAATCTTAAATGACAGATAAAAAAACAGAGGGAGTATATTATTATCAATACTCACTATTATTATAATTTATTATAAAAATAATATAATCACGCGATGTTTAATACAAAAATTAATAAATATAATAATTATAAATTTATATAAAATGAAAATATTAATCTAAAGTTTTTATAAAAATAATCTAATCATGTAATGTCTAATAAAAAAAAGGCTAATATATATAATAATTATAAAATTTATACAAAATGAAAAATTATTCGTTATAATTTATTCTAAAATTAAAAATCCTAGTGAAGTAGATATTTTCAATATTATTAAACTAAATTGGATAATGGAATCTCTTGAAGGGTTTATGTTATCTTCTCCGTTGAATTGCTGAGCGTACATTTAGGGATAAATTTAACATCTCAAGTTAACGAAATTTCTCTTATTTATGGGTTTTGGCAATGGTTTTTTCGTATTAAACATAAATTTCAATTAACCAATGTGAATTATAGAAGTCATACCACTCTTTTTAAGGGTTGAAGTTAGTATTTTAAGTTCATTAGTTAAGAAATAAAAATATAGATAAAATTATATAAATAAAATAAATGAATGGAAATGAAAATGAAAATTTTAATATATTAATTAAAATGAAATAAAATTATGTGAAAATTTTATTTTATTTTATTTTATTTTTTTATATTAATTTAATTATATTTATTTAAAATAATTGTTTTATAATTATTTTTTATTTAAAATAATTATTATTAATTACTATTTTTAAGATATTGATTAGAAAAATCGTTAATATATATTTCCATTGTTGAAAATTTCAGTGGAGACAATTGAAATACAAAGATGGTGACGTCCACTTGGCTGCATTTGTTGCCTAAAAGAAAAGAAAGAGTTTACATTGCCATAATGTTTGCTTCTTGTTTTTAACCTCTAAACAATGATAGGAACTTGAAAATGAAAGATCCATTCTCAACTTGACAATGAAATTAAAGTCTTTTTCTCATCTTTCAAAATTCCACAGGAAAATTACAAATCATCCATGATATTAATATTGGAACCTTTAGATATTGGACAAAATTGTTTTCATATACATCGTCAATTAATTAATCAATATAGACATACCTGGCAATGGCAAGTAGCTAGCAACCTTAGCTATTGCTTTTCTGAGCAAGAACTTGACATTGAATTGACACTCCATTGGGTAGTGCAATCCTGCCATATGAGCAACAATGTCCCTTGTGGTTACATTAAGCACAACAATTTGTCTTAAGATTTTCTTTCTTTAATTGTCAATATGTGGAGAATTCGGAGACATTGAATCCATATTTGCGCTCTTACAAGATTTCAAGAGCTGGGGTCCCTGTTCACTTCTTCAAAATTCCAGTATGGGCATGCACGAAACGGGCCCTATATGGTTATCATTTTTAGCAACAAAATTTCAAAGAGATTCATAATAATGAATTGGATATTTAGCCATGGCATGAGGAATTTCAACTCATTGTTGGTTGGTCTCGTCTTGGATTTGGAGGAGTAGCTCTCTTATTGACTTGTTTGCCACTTGGCTAGTGACTACCTTATTTTATTGTTATTTCTTTTTAAATCATTAGATAGAATCTCTCTTCATGTTTACGCTAATATACGATGAATACTGTGAATAACGTCCAAAGGTATTTGCACATAAAATCAAATTTTTTACAATTTACTAATAATTCAACAATTTTTTCACAATTGAAAATCAAATCCAGAACCATTTTGATCCAAGTCATGGTGCTTACAATTTTTCCCACACAGTTATTTCTTTATATATACATATAAGAATGACTAAAATTGAAATTTTTAATTTTATTTGTTTTGACCTTTTGGTTAATAACAACTTAGTTGAATGATATATCAATTGGAATGCTTTTTTTTGGACCCGAGGATTGTAATCTTATGTCACTTAAAAATATAGGCATTGAATTTAGATCTCTATTTTTATAACAGAGTGGGTATTTGTGAGGCTGCGGGTATACTACACTGGTTTCCTTGGCCGGTTTTGTCCATAAATTGCTTTATCCAAATTCCAAAGAAATCAACCAGAATGTTCCCCAGGGGATATAAGCAAAAGCTAACCACAAAGTCATTATTATATGATATCCATTCATCTTTACATGTATACTTGAGTCGTGCTATACATACCGCCTAATTGCACCGTCTCTAACACTTATCAACTGTTAAGTCTAAGGTAAAGGCACACCCATGATTTTACCCTTTCAAAATAACAAACAAATCTAAACATAAAGATGACACTTCTGTAACTTACTAGAGGCGGTGCTTTTTTTGGCGGTACATTGGGCATTTTCCTATATAATTTTAAATTTCTATTGACCTTTAGAAATTGTTAATCTACCTTGCAACAGGAAACTTCCTCTCTGTGCTTCACAGCTCAAAAAGTCGAATCAACGGCAGTTTCTTGTTAATCTATGCTAATTGAGAGACCTCGAGTTCGTATGTTCCAACTAAATTGGGAAAAAAATAACAAAACTATAAATCAACAATTTAAAGATTCTTTAATCTTACCTTATAAAAAAAATAAAGCAATATGATATGATATTGAAAGAGACACTGCTATAAAAGAAGCAGAAGGAAGAAAAAAGGTAATATTTCTGAGAGATTATTGAATATTTTGTAGGAAGAAGCAATTTGAACATATTTTAAAGCTTCATTTCTTGAAAAAATTTAAACTCGAATTTTTCAATGTAATTCATAAAAATAAATATGATGTTTCATAAAAAAAATTTTTTATTTTTTTTAACACTAATTATTTATATCACAGTTCTTACTTATAAAAGCAATCAATATGCACAAAATCTTTTAAAAAAAACTCATTTTGTTATCCTTTTATTTTATCTTTACGAATTTGAATCTAGCCTAATTATCTCTATCTAATAAGTCCATTAAACTAACCAAGTCCAAGTATTCATCCAATTTCAAAATGGAAATATCTCTATCCCTGAGCCATTTTCATTAATATATCCAAGCCCATTCGTTTACTAGTATTTGAAAAATTATACTTGCTATTGTATATGCAGTCCATCACCAACTGAATCTGTTATCATCGATTAGAGCTGGATAGGCAAAATGACATTGCGTTAGTTATAATTCTCTTCTTCCAAAGTAAACCACTCGAATAATAAATTAGATAACTGGATTCGAGGGAGATTACCTTAATTAACTAGTTTGTGGGTTAGGAATGAGAGATTACTTGTAAAGATTGGTGATCTACCTTAATTATTTGTGAAGATTTCAACCTCAATTTTATCTGTTATGAGAAAGGTATGAACCACTAGATTAATCTAGTAATTAAAGGTAAGATAAGAATTAAACTTTACTTGCCTAAATTCTCTCAGTTCCTCTCTCTCGAGTTTCTCTCAAAATTATTTAGATATGGGCTATCGTTGATTGTCTCTTCAAGTCGACAATAGCCCTCATGCTTTCTTCATCATTTTCTTAATTTACTTGCCTCTGATTTTACTTTTGTTATGACTATTGTAGTTTTTGCTCTCATATCTCATTTTTTCAGATTTAATGGATCTTGATTTCTATATGTTACTTATTTCATAATATTTTTGTGATTTTTTAGTGTTTTAAAAAGATGATGAGGTTAAATATTGAAATTTTTTTGTCCCATTTATTTTATTGCCTAAACTATCTCATGATGAGGTTAAATATTGAAATTTTTTTGTCCCATTTATTTTATTGCCTAAACTATCTCATGGTGATTATATTATTATTAAAGTGCGTTCGTCAATAATCATTATACATTTTTTTTTTTATCTATTAAGGGATTAAATATTTTTTAATAATAACATATTTAATTAGTTAATTAAATTTTCTTATAATTTATCAATTTATGTGTTAAGTAATTTTTTTTAACTGAACACATGTATGATCTTATTAATTTTTTTTTTAAATATAATTTTTTTTCTAATTTTTATTTCATCCCATATCTTTCTAACTTTGTACCTTTATTATATATTTAATAAAGATTACTTTAATCTAGTAACATAACTATCACATAATCAAACCAAATTAGCACTTAAAGTCACATAAATACTCAAAATTTGATCAATCTAGTGTAACGAACAAGAAAACAAAATCCTTGAAAAAGATAATTCCTTTGCATTAACAAATGGGAATTCAAATTCTTTTAATAAAGCATTGTTTTCTATGCTAAAAACAGTCAAATTATATACCTTGAAATTAGATCGGCGTCGTCATCATTAGTCTTAAATCTAAACCTATTTGTTAGTAAATCAAAATTTACCCTTCACTTTGCCTTTGTCTGAAGTGCCCCAACTAAGTAATTAAATTAAAAATCCCACTGGGGCCCTCCCCGCTCTGGCTCCGTCTCCTTTCTTTCACATCCTTCCAGAAGACGACTTTTGACACTGCTTTTCCCACTTTTCTTCTTCAATCCCAAGACCTTCTTCAATTTCCTCAAAACTCTTCTGGCAACCCCACTATTAGATTTGGTGTTATTTTTAACTACCACCTGCGACGCTGTTTTTCTCTCCACCAACTGCTCGACCAAAGTCCCCAATGTAGCCCCATTCCTGGTAAAAGCCGCAACCAGCTCTGGGTACAACTGTGAGATTATTCCCTTGAATTTATCGGATACTTCAACAATTGAAGAATTCGACGATGACCCTTCATTTATATAGTACCCAACTTTAGCATGACCACTTGTATAAGAATTACAAGCCGATAATACCACAAGCGCGCGCTCTCTAAAATGCCCAGAAACAAAACCCTCAAAATTCTTCGGTGGCCTGCGGATTATAAACAGCATTGTCTTGCAAGATAAGACATAAACATCCTCGTTATAGGAATTCGATCTCTTCTTCCATATGGACAGACCCGGCCACATCCCATTACCCGGTTCGTTAAAATACGGTTTCTCATTCAAAACAAGAGCTTGTATGGAGACCAAAATCTGAAGCACCGTGGACTCATTGGGGTTCCACTTCTCGCTCTTCTTACCAGGCCAAGTGTTTATAAGGCTTAAACAGACCCGCCCACTAGCATAAAGATTCGGATTAATACGCAATCCGTAAGATCTATAATAAACATTTGGCGGTCCGGACGGATAATCCGATGGAAAAGCAATGTCGAAAAAATAGAGTCCATCGTGGTACGGTGTACCAGCAGCACCGATGATCACTGCTCGTAACAAATCGATCCGACTTTCGTAAACCCGGACGAAGATTGAATCAGGAAGGTGTTTCTCCAGGATTTTCCATTCTTGCATGATCTTCTTGTGGACTCCGCTGGAGAGATTGGTGAAGCAATCACCGCCGGTTTTTTTGACGGTGCTGTTGACGTTGGCATAGTGGTGATCGGATGAGTCAGAAACGACGTCGAATTTGTGGAAAACATTGAATTCTTGGATCTCACCATTGTTGTTAGGTTGTTGAGGTTTTGAGGTTACAGAGAGAGCCACTGTGAAGAACAAGTGGATTGTTTCTAGAGGAGAGAGTTTTATCGAGTCGACGAGTCGTCAAAGGAAGAGAGACAATTGTACCGTCCTGAATTGATGGGAATGTCGCTAGTGGCTCCTTTTAAAGTCTTGTGATGAACGGTGATTTGAGTACCGTCAAAATAAGGAATGTGGTGTGGGCTCCATGAAATAAAATCTGGCCTCCACGTGGACCCGTTTTACATTATTGCTCCCTACCTGAATTGGGTGATGATTCAAGTATTTGATAACAGAATGGTATTTAGTCGAATGGATGGGGGCGAAGTACATGAGCAGTAACTCCATGGGTTCATGCTTTTTGGCTCATGCAAATAGTTTTTTTTTTTTTTAGAAATCATCCTGTAAAAATATTTTTTTTAGTTAGTTCTACTTTTTATTATTTTTTTTAAAATTACTTTTAATTAATAAAACCTGTTTTAAAATTAAAATTATAAATTGACCAATTTAATAAAATTTAATTAAATAAAAACACAAGTTTAATTCAGTTTAATTTAAATTTTTTATCTCATTTGATATTTCATCTTTTATCTTATATATTTTTTATAAGTTATTTTATTTTTTAAAAATATTTTGATAGTCAGTATTTATTTTTATAAGTGATATGACGTATGAAAAAATATACGAGGTATTAATAAGACAAAGCATATAAATTGAGTCTAACTAAGTGCATAATTATTAATATAATATATGTAATTATTGCAATTTAAATCTTTTATCTCTTCTCATATTTTATATTCTTATTTATATATTACATCATTTATAATAAAAATATTTATTATTAAAATAATTTTAAAAGGAAGTCATGTGAAAAAAATATGAAATAGATGATAGGATGCAAAATAAAATAAAGGATTTGGACTGTGATTATTGATGTAACATTTCTTGATCTTAATTGTTAAGTGTTAAAAGCTAAAATGCATGTAATTAAGACTTCGCAGCGCTTAGTGTATGTATGACACTGCCATTAATTGCTAAATTATATATATATATTTTTATTTATACTTTAAAAAATTATGATTTAAGAAAAAATATATTTTTAATTTTTTTTTTTAAATTATAATTTAAAAAAAATCAATTAAAAAATTAAAAATTTATTAAAACACAGTTTTAAAATGCAAGTTCAAACTCAATCACAAATTAAATTTTTAATGTGCTTAAGAGACATTATGAATGTGATTTATAACCCATCAAGGATATATATGCTATATATGGGTTCTTATTATATTCTTCGTTTATCAAAATTAAATGCTAAAGTTGAATTTAGTAATGGTGATTATAACATTTTGAAATCAATTTCCGATTGTAATTAATTTATAGAAGTAGTTATGACAATTTTCAAAAGAAGTACGCCGAGTAGTAATTATGATTTATGAACATAAAAACTTTGCATATTATATATGATATCAAAAAATTAATGAAATTTGGTGCTTTTTTTTTCCCCCCCTCTCAGCCTTTTCCTTGGAAGGATGAAAAGTTTTGTTGGATAAAAAGGATACTTTTTTTTTCTTTGGAAATAAAATTTCATTTTATATAACATATGAAAAAAAACATATAATGAGCATTGATATACATATTAGTAAATATTACACAGTAAATTTTATGAGTCACATGAAATCTAAATTAGCAGCAAAACTTTTTTCCAATCAGGAAATGATTTTGTACAAATTATTATATGGGTGTCACGCACAATTCATAGCTTTTGTTGGAGGGCAGAAAGAGTCAAGAACTCATGAAAGTTTATTTGGTAATAGGTAATTAGGGTAAGGACCATTAATGTGCAAAAATATATATATGCTTTTCCACCACTTCATTTCTAATTATTCCATGATTTTCAAAGAAAAATAATAAACCTCTTCTACGTGGATTTGGACTTACAATAGTTCATTAAGTCTGCAAAATAAACAACTGATAAGATTTATCTCATGTCTAAATTAATAGTTTCAACTCTTGAAATTCTCAAAGAAAAAAACATCCATCTTTAAATAATATTTTAATAATAAAAAGTAAAGAAAATTTATAAAGAGAATTTAAATATATTAATAATTGAGAATATTAATTTATAATCCCGATTAAAATTTATTTAATTAATTTGAAAACTCACATCTTTTAAAAAAGATAAATGAAATTTAGAATCAACATATCATACACTAATTATATCAGATTTTTTTCTATCATGCTGACTGTTACTTGAAAATAGCATCGCCACTTTTATACAGCGAGCTATTATGATGTAGCACTCTTAATATAATATAATTAACTAAGTTTCTATATAAATAATAATTAAACTACTTATTATATATTGTATAAATTATACGAGATTTGTCTGTCTTCATTCAAGAAGATTTCAAGGCTTGAAAATATATGAAGACTTTAAGGCTTGAAAATATAAATTCATGGATTAATGTTGATTATGAAATTCTTACTATGTCATCTATTATGACATTTGATTGGTGAATTTTCATAATATTTTTATATTTTTTGGGGTTTTTTTTTTTACATTTTTTATGCAATGTTAATTAAATAATTTTTTTTTTATATTTTCTTTAGAAAAATCAATAATATTAATAAATTTTAATAGTGTAGTGAGAAAAATTAATAGATGTAATATATAATATCTAAAAATTATTAATTTGAATCCTCCTTAATTTTGTAAAATTTATTGACTTAAAATCTTAGAATTCTTTACTTAAAATCTTGATGAATAACCATAAAAACTTGTATATTATCAATAATAGTGCAATGAAAAAAAAATCTTTAAATAGAAAATATACATAAAAATATGAATTATTGATTATATATATATATATATATATATTTTAACTTTTTAAGATAAAATTGATATCTCAATTTAATTTTTATCTAAAAACTAACTGTGGTCGGTTATAAAAATTATTTGTTTCTATTTTAATGTCTCAAAAATTATATTGTCTATTACATAAAAAAATATTTTACAATTGTACGTTATTGAATTTATATTTATGGGTAGATTAGCAATTAGCAATGTATGAATAAAAAAAACTAGTTAAAATAAAATACTCATTCCAATGATATGAAATTTAATTTGTATTATTTATAAATAAATAAATAAAAAGTCCAAAAGTTTAGGAAATAAAAACAATTAATACTACAATTATAATAACAAAAGTCCAATTTGAATCCATCGATTCGATTCAATTTTTTAATTAGATTAATTTTTTTAAAATTTTAAATTTTTTTATTCGGATTGGTTTTCTTCAAAAAGAAACCAAATAAACCAAATCAATATATATATATTTATTTTATTTAAATAACTTAATAACCGAACCAAAATACGTCTGTTCAATCAGAATAACTTGCTTTTTATTTCAGTTTGGTTTGATTTAGTTATTTCAATCTTAAAAAAAAAAATCGAAATATCCAAACTGAACCTAACTAATTTTTATAGATTAATATTTTTGGTATTGAATGACTAGAAAATTAAAAAATAATAAAAATAAAAAAGAGATAAAGGAGTAAAAAATCGGTCGGTTCAATTTGAACTTAACTGAAATAAAACTTCTAAAATCAAACCCAAATTTCAAAAAAATTAATCAAACAGAATAAAAAATTATTCAATTTCTTTTTAAAAAAAACCAAACTAAATAAAAAATAAAAATTTCAAAAAAATTAATCGAACTGAATTGAAATTTGAAAAATTGAATCGAACTGATCGATTGAATTTGATTTAATTGATTCGATTTTATTTCCCAGTCAAATACTGACGTTGCAAAAATAATAATAATAAATATCACGTAGCATGTCACATTAATTTCGATACTGAAACTCTGACCGGATTTTAATTTTATAATAAATTTATCCAAAATTAAAAATATATATAAAATTATCAAAAATTTTAAGTTGATGAAAAAATTATAATTTCACGAATAATTTGTGATTTTTTTTTTTTTTTTTTTTTTTTTATAATTAACCCTAACAAATAAAGTATTTACTAACAAAAAAAAAAGTGCATGACGGCTCATAGCTTCTCGAATCTATAATCTCAATCTCATTTGGATGGATGGTTTTCTTATTGAAGGCGTCATCTAGCAAAGAATGCAAATTATCCATCAATATCTTCCACTGCTCCGATACTTCAATACCCAGCGAATACGACGTTGTTGAAGAAGAAGAGGAGGCATCATCTTCATAGTAACCAACCTTAGCTTGACCATGTCCATAAGCTTTACAAGCCTTCAATATCTTGTCTAAGCGAGTTTGAAAATGGTTCCGCACAAATCCCTCAAAATTCCTAGGTTGATTTCGCCACAAGTACAACATTGTCTTGCAAAAAGATAAAAAAACATGTTTATTGTAGTTGTTGGATTTTTGGTCTGAATAAGAAGGAACAGTTATCCATGGTTCATTATAATATGGCTTCTCATTAAGCACAAGTGCTTGAATTGATTATAAAATCTGAAGAATTGTGGAACTTGAAGGGTTCCATTTTTCTATCTTTTGTCCATGCCATGTATCGAGTAAACTCAAGCAGACATAACCATCCTGATAAAGATTTGGATTCATCGCATTCCATATGAGTGACAATGGACCAAGGGAGGTTTATTAGGGTAATTACTAGGAAATTAAAAAACAAAGAAGAAAAGACCATCATGGTAAGGAGTTCCAGAGGCACCAATTATCACTGCTCTTAGTAAGTCGATTCGACCTTCGTAAACACGAACAAAGATAGAATCAGGGAGATTCTTGTCTAAATCTTTCCATTCTTTCATTATGTTAATATTTTAGAGGTTGCTTTCACTGCTATTTCTAGAATTGGCATAGTAATGATCGTTATAATCTGTTACAGCGTCAAATTGTTTGATTCCTTCAGTTGTTAACATTCAACTGACCAATTCAAAAGGTCATCCATGTTAGTATTGTAAGATATAATATAACTTTAGCTAATTTAAGTACTACTAATTAATAAAAATTTCAATTTCAATTTATATAATACTCAATGGCATGATTCATAATTTTAATTAATAAAATAATTTTAATCTTGTTTTGATAAGATATATAATTATTTTAGTAGAATTTCAACTAGATTTTAACATGATAATTAACCAAACTAATTAAACTTTTTTAGTTTCTAATTAGAAAAAAGTCTAATCATCATCAAGCGTATAATTAAGTTCATCAATTTGTTATACAATGGCAAGTAATTCAAAAGTAAGCTATAAAATTGTGAAATCCAGAAAATAAGAATTACAAAAAAGAAAAAAGGAAAAAAAGAAGTAACCGATATACACTAGTAATATGAAATATCAACATATTAATTATAATATAAATTTATAAATCCAAAAATATCATTAAATTTTAATTTTAATTATTTTATTACTATTGGTAGGGTTGTAAAAAAAAATCATTAACCCGATCAAATTTATTAATTCATCCAAACCAAATAAAAAATAATAATATTTTATAAATATATAGGGTTCATCATAATTTAAAAAATAAGAAAACCAAATTTTATATTTAGTTTATGATTTGATAAAATGTCAAATAAATTGACCCAAAATATTAAATATATATCAAAATATATTATAAATTATTAAATTATAATAATATAAAATGGAGTATTAATTGAATGATCTATAAAAATATTTAATAATATTTTAGGGAATAATTTTATAATAATTTTATTTGATAATATCTTATATATATTAAAATATTTTATTATTTTTATTTTAATAGTTTTAAATTTAATTTAAATAAAATTAATGTTAATATCTTTTTATTTCTTTTTTTTTTTTGCCTATTTCACACACACACATATATAGATAAATATAAATTTTTTATGATATTTATAATTTTTAGAAATTATATAAGTGTTTAATGGAAATTAATTCAAATTTAAAATTGATGTAAAATTCAATTGGATATATTACATAATCTGATATAATTTTTAACAAATCAAATCAATCAAAATTATTGGTTTTACATCATTTTAAAATGATAAATAAAATATGAACTCTCAATTATAATATATTATCAAATTTAAATATAAAAGTAAATTAAAATAATATTTTAAAAAATATAATCTTCGATTTTTATCTATTCATCGCTTAAAAAATTCATAATAAATTTTAATTTAATTAATAAATTTATTTAATTAACTAAAAACTAAATTTAAAAATAAAATTTTTAAAATTTTATTCTATTTATTTTTTAATTTCAACCAAATAAATCATTATTATGAATAAATAAGACTTTTAAACTATACAAATAGTTAAATTTTTAACGGTATAAGTCATGTATTAATTGATATTAGAAAGGAGACATTGTTGAAATGTTCAGTTTGGTTAAAAAAATAACATTTAGGGAGTGTGTCTGCATAAAATCAATCAATTTGAATGTATGTAATTGTATTTTAAAAAAATTAAAAAAATAGATAAGAAATATGAAATTAATTGCAGCTTTCAATTTTGTTTTTTGAACAGAAGATTATATAATACATTAATCCAGAGATGACTACAGGCCAAGATTAAAGATTAACATATAGCCTCTCGACAAATAAATCAAAAGATAACATAGCTATTATGAATCTATAACTTGGATGAAGGTGGTTTTGAACTCCGACCAGCTATGAACTCCTGCATCTTTTTGAACTGATCTTTTGTCATTCCACTGTAATACTCGTGTGCCCTCACCTAAAAACACCACCAAAAATCAAATTAATATAATTTAATTTTAATTTGATTAGCCAATAAATAATCAGATTCGTAAAAAACTCTTAATTAACTTATCTTCTTAAAATTATCTACCATTTCTAAAGAAAGAGCATGACTCAAGTCCAGCTTCAGGCCATCATTGATAACAGATTTGTATCTCAGAACCATATCTTGATAATTTCTTATGATGGCCTCTGCAATTTCTTGGGCTTTCTTTAATACTTCACCTTCTTCAACAACATAATTAACCAATCCCCACTTCTCAGCCTGCTCTGCAGTTATTGGCATGGCTGTAAATGATGCCTCACGAGCCCTCCCTGGTCCTATAATTCTTGGAAGCTTCTGTGAAAGACCCCACGAAGGAAATATCCCAAACCTGTAACCAAACACCCCATCAAATGTTTATGCTTTTTCCCCAATTTCAACCAAAAGGGAACCAAAATTTCTAAATCAGAAAAAAAAAAAGATTTAAAAGTAAAGCCACTCTGATTAGATCTAAGGACCCAAGAAAGTCAGATACAAACCTAGCGTGAGTATCCATAAACTTAGCTCCTTTAGCAGCTACCAGAATATCGCAAGCGAGCGCGATTTCAAACCCAGCTGTCACCGCATATCCGTTGATCGCGCCGATGATGGGTTTTTTGCAACGCTCCATTTGTGCTACTGGATCGGTCTCCACGTCCTTCACGTCTCCTTTAAACACATCCTCTGCAGCAGTCAGGTCGACGCCAGAACAGAACGCCCGACCCGATCCGGAAAGAATAATCACCCGCACCGAATCATCAAGACCCAGGGCCTTGATCTCATGAGCCAAACGGGTCATCATGGACTTGGTCAATGAATTGAGGGATTTAGGACGGTTGATGGTGATGATTGCGACGCCGTTCGAATTGCGGGAAACGAGGATGAGGTTTTCGGGTTCGGATCGATCCATTACTGGGATTATTTCGGAGAAAGATGTTTCGCTGTTAACGATGTGTTTTGGCAGACAAAGTTGGTGCCGGGATTTATTGAAGGGTATAGGTTTGTGTGCAAAAGTTTCCTTATCTGTTACTGTTACAACCTTCGAGGTTGTAGACAAAGGAGCCACAATATGGGTTTAAGAAAAGGTCAAAGAAAATAGAACATGTCAGCACTTGGGAAAAGTTTAAAAGACAAACCCAGACAAGATTAGCCCAGCCCAGTTTATTATTTAGGTTTTGGGTCGCACCATGTTAAACATTTCTCCTGTATAATGACACAAACATATTACAATTTTCACAAAAAATAATGAGAATATTTTTTAATTTTACGGTAATTTTTTTTTTGGGTATATATTTGATATATATTATATTTTTTAAAAAATATTTTTAGATATATAGTATTTTTGATTTTTTTTTTCAAACAGTAAAAATAAAATATTTTTTATTTTTTTAGTATTTTTGAAAAAATCCTAAAAAATAATCATATAATCATATTTTATAATTTTTTAACTTTTAAAATTTATATATATTGATAAAACTTTTAAATTATTCGTTAAGAACATGATTTTTAATGTAAATGTCAAAAAATATTTTTTATTCTTATATTGATTGATTTTGAAAATAATTTAATTTTAAAAAATATATCATTATCATTATCTTTAATTAAAATTAAAATTAATAGTTTATTTTTTTCCTAAATAAAGACAAAATCAATTAAGAAAATAATACAAATCCTAATATAAATAAAAATTATAATTATAATTTATATTTTAATTCATGTTTCAACAATGACTATAATAAATAATTTCATTTATAGATACATGAGACCACTACATTTTCGTTTTACAATATAAATTTCTCATATTCCTTTTTCTTTATTTTTTACATATTATTGATTTAATTTATATTTTTAATTTAAAATTTTAAGTAGATTATTGTTTCTGTTGTATCGATTTTATGTTATTTTTTATTATTAATTATTTTGTTCACTCAATAATTTATTTTATTGTATATTTGTGTATTGATAAAATAATTATTAGAAAAAAAATATTATATATTTGGAAATCATATACAATCATACTTTTAAAATTTATTTAATTTATGTACAATGCACATAAAAAAAATATTAGTAAAAAGAAAAAAAAAATCTCATACCTTTAACATTAATTACCATCTACTATTTTCCACCATTGTTTCAGTTCAAGAATGAAATTTAGCTAATCAACAATAAAATGTTATCAATGCTTAGATGTAAAAATGATCATTATATATATAATGTAACAAATAATAATGATAATAAAAGTACCCTTTTTTTTATTTTGAAAAATATTATAAATACAACACTTTGTATCTCGCCAGTTTCAGTAAGCTACACTTAAGCCAAGCCAGATGAAGGTATCTTATAATTGCTGAAAGAAAGCTAATAAGGTTAACCATTGATCAAGCTAATCTAATTTATTTTTACTAGTTGGTTATCCCCTGCTTCGCACACCATTGCAGTGAGGATACCAGTGAAGGATCAAGGTTATCGAAACAGTAATGAGAAAGACAAAAAATAATAAAAAAAAAAGATTGGATGTAGCAATTAATTGAAGGTTTAGATAGCTAAAAGAAAAAAAAATATTGGATGTAGCAAATCCATTTTGATTCCATTTAATTTCTGCATCAAAAGCATGCCTTGTCAAAGTGAGAGAGTCATTACACAAATCATTTAACAAGGCAAAAAAAAAAAAAGCTCTGTAGTTTCTTTGTTCAATCTAAAGCCAATCCGTTGACTTTGTTGTATTTAAAAAAGAAATAACTAGATGATGGACCGGAAGCCTTTAGATTTTGCACCTAACTCACCTGTGGTGATATTAAGACAAAATTGTTGATTTCCAGGCAATTTGGAACAACTCTTTTTTGGCTAGACTATTCTTTGCAGTGATATGTAATATTGGTCTGTTAATGATGTGAAGATCCAATAATCTATACTTCGATTCTGTTTGGAAACTAATGGGATCAGAGTCCTGCAAATAATAATAATAATAATAATAAATTCACCATCCATCAAATGCTCAGTTGCAATTAGGTTTCCTCTTTCTGTGAGATAGTAAGGACCCAGAAAACATACTTGTTCCTGTCTCAACAAACTTGAGATATCCTCTGGCAATGGAGCAGCAACACCCGCCGCGCCGCGCCCCCCCCCCCCAACACACACACACACACACAATAGAATCGAATAATGTGGCAGTGTGCACAATCCATATTTTCAAAACCTGTGAGACAAAATGGAAAATTTAAAACATTTCACCATAAATATAGAGTGCAGAAATATATACAAGACAAATGCCATATGCCTGAGCTAGATGATTAAAAAGGAACACAATCATCTATAAACAGATAGAACTTTTTCCCATTTCTTTTGCTTCTTCGCCATAGCCCATCAGCTTTTGCAAGCCTGCAATTAAAATGATTGATTTTCTGGTTGTACAGCATAGGTTAACACCTTACATTGCATTTCTGCCTAATAACACCTTGGTTTCCTGTTCCAAGGTCCCCTGAAGAAGAGAGTTTCACAGAGTCAGTTGAAAATGCACAAAATAAATCATCCTGATCAATGACAAAATGCTGAACAACTGGAATCAGTTCTTAGATCTGCTATTACTTGAGCAAATTTTACTCCATGACCTTCTATTGCATTTACATAGTACTGGTCTCAAAAATGAATGTGGTAGAATTATTTCCAACAAAGCTTAAATTTGAGACTAAGGAGCCTGAAGGAGATATTAGTCTCAAGGATGCCATAAAACTAGGTTACGCTCCTTCAGCAGTAGCATCACTTGAAATATAAGAGACTCCTCCAATCACCAAAAATGTGCAACAACGAACATATATATATATATATATATATATATAAAGAGAGAGAGAGAGAGAGAGAGAGAGAGAGAGAGAGAGAGAGATGAGCTTGTAACACGACCACACAGGAGAATGATTATCAGACAATAATAAGATTTATGTTATATTATACGGTCTATGAATATGAGTAGCATAAATGGTAACGGCAACAGATTCTTCCATGGTCTTTCCTTTCTCGCTAAAAATCTGAAGCACGTCATGAAAACCAATTGTTAGAGAAGGAGAGCAAGAAAGAGAATCCCTCCATCCTAAGGGGTCCCTGACTTAGCCCCCACCTCTAGAGCAGCTAATATAGTTATGTCAGCATAGAAAACTTGTTTAGGACAATCAACATCAGTACCACTGACTTTAATATTCCAATTAACTCTTTTGAATTCCAAAATTCTTAGCTGAAGCTATCTCCATTGGCACATTACATTCTTGTATCAACTAGGATTGAAGCATCAAAAGCCTGTAAGAAAAACATATCTTGTCAACATGGATTTGTTGCTACCTGCTACAGAAAGCGATCATGGAAAAAGGAAGGGAGAGAGATTTTACCCGAACTTGGAAGTCATGGAACATGAGCCTCAACAAAGCTGCAAGTAAAGTAGGATCAATAGGGAATATAATTCAAGGGCTGTTCTAACTAACAATGTCCTCAACCTTGGGGATTATAAGATAATTCTTGTAATGTGATGCTATGTAGTTTCAGCAGTTAACAGTGGCCCTGCACCCCCCCCCCCCCAAAAAAAAAAAAAATTCTTAAATATATGTATATATACATGTAAATTTTTTAATTGCCATATAAATTTTTAATTGGTCCTCCCAAAAAAAAATTATATATAATTTATAGCACTAAAAATTTCTACTACTTTAATTCTAGCCCCCACAATGAAATTTTCTGGTTCCCCCCTAATTGTTAATAGTAAGATAATTATTGTACCCCTAATCTGTTGTGGCTAATAGAATCATTATTCCTTGATTGCAAAGGATTCTTTTATAAAATTTATATTTAACCCTTCACTGAAAAAAGTTGATACTAAAGCATGGATTTTTATTTAAATGGAAAATTTTCTTTTTCAAAATGGTCAACACAATAAATTGCCAATATATAGTAAACAAACCTTTTAAAAAAATAGTATAATAATGACTCGTTGCAGGCGGCACTGAGAGTCATTATTCCTATCATTAAAAAAAAAA
The DNA here is from genome assembly GCA_948193065.1 of Aleurites moluccanus. NCBI lineage: Eukaryota > Viridiplantae > Streptophyta > Magnoliopsida > Malpighiales > Euphorbiaceae > Aleurites > Aleurites moluccanus. Next base: position 18,794 of record CANXYC010702406.1, read on the forward strand.
TCTCTAGCCTTTCTACAGTCTAAAATTAATCCATTTACTTTGTTGCATTAAAAAAAATGGATAACTACATGGTGGACTAAGCAGCCTCTAGACTTCGCACTAACTCACCTTTGGTGGTAGTAAGCTCAAAATTGCCGAGTTCCAGGCAATTGTAGGACAACTTTTTGGCTGGACTATTATTATATTCTTTGCAGTGAATATATAATAGAGTCTGTTAGACGGTACAGAGAATTTATACTATACATATTGAAAATAGCCCCATATATAGTGTGCCCTGCAAAACAACAGTGCACATAGCCCGCATTAGATTGTTGATTTTCAATTAGAATTCATAAGGTTATCAGTAGCGAAATTCCCACATAGCCAAACCCTACAATATTAGCTTAAATTCTTTCTCCATGACAACATTAAGGCCATGTCTGGAAGTTGGAAATTGGAATATGCTTAGTGGCAACTGTAGTAACTTACAAGACTCTACATCACAAACATTTTAAAACATACATTTTTCTGTTTTTATTACATGGTTAGTACTTAGGAGCTCTCAATTTATAACGTAAATGGACAAGGCTATATAACCTTTTATAACAAAACAGAAGCACTGCATGATTTCTATGGACAACTTAAGCATTCAGAAGTTTTCGAACATTCATTTGATTCATGTACTTTAGTCCACCATACATTATATGCTTTGCAGCAATTAGGTTTCCTCTTTCTATGAAATGTTATTGATCCCAGAAAACTTACTTGGCCCTGTCCAGACATACTTGAGATATCCTCTGGCAAGGGAGGAGGCCTCCATAAAATCCAATAATGTGGCAACATGTGTAATCCATATTTTCGAAACCTGTGAAACAAAAATAAGTATATAATCAGAGTATAAAATGGAAAATTTAGCACATTCCGCTGTAAATATAATGTGCAGAAATATGTGCAAGATACATACCATATACTAAGTAGTTCCGAATGATGTCTTCTAAAATAGCATAATTATCTACATAAACCTATTGTGATTTCACAAGATTTTCAGGGAGCCCTTGTAGCAGGGTCTTCAATTTTTTGCTGTATGCCTGCGCTAGGTGAATTACAAAAGAAACACAATCATATATGAATGGAAGGGTATCTTTTTCATGAGGGATACACTCAGCAGCTCCACAGTTTGTCACTAAAATCTTTCTTGCATCCAATTTATATAATTTCTGCAGACTCAAAGGAAAAAAAAAATAATTAAAGAATCATATCTGTGCTAAAGACATTACTTAAACCAATTAAAATGAACTAATCTGATATATGGTGATTATTTTACTGTGAGTTGTGTTGCGAATCTCGAAATAACAGTGTCAATGTGCGCATTAAGTTAGAAGAAGGTTTCATCTCAAAAACAATAATATTCAATCAGATCTCCAATCTAACTGGATTATTTAGAAGAAAATAAAGTAATTGGAACTCAAATAAATGAGTGATTTACCTGATTGATTGAGCATCCTCCAAAACAATCCAAGCTTGCCCATAGTATTCTGTTGAAACTTGAATGCGAATATAGCTTTCAATCTTTGAACCGTGCAGTGGGCATTACTGGATTCACTCTTCCTCAGTTTTGTTGGGTTTAAATTGGCCCAATCATATGTTTTGTTGGATTCAACCTGGCCCAATTATATGTTTCATTGGGCTCAAGTTGGACCAACAATGTGTTTTATACAGTTAAAAATTAGTCTCAATTGGGCTGTGAGATATTTTTATGCCCATCTTTTCGTATCCACAACATTAAAACACCTCCATATCATCATGCCACGTAAGCAAGATTAATACTTTCCACATCACCTTATGACACATAGGCTATATGTGGCATGCGTCATATGGCAACAGAGATGATGTGTCAAGGTTATCACCACACAAATAGCCATGTCATTCGCCTGCCCACATCACCAACTACCATGAAGGAAACTTGTGTACACGTCAACAGCTTTCGCCACAGCACTGGAGCCACATCAACTATAGCCACATCACCATATACCATTAGGCCATACATAACACATGTAATGTCCATATAGGCAACTACTTCCACATGTCAATACAACCAGGTCACATAAAACCATGTCATCATTGTGCCAAGTCACCCTAAGCCACGTGTCACATAGGAAAATTATACTCATCTCTATCGCATTGGCATAATTTAACACATGTCACATACCATGTGGACAGCATCATCCATGTGTAAATTATCCAATTCACATAGCCATATCACATATTAGGGATGGTAATAAGATGGGGAATCCCCGTTCTCTGCGGGAATTTATCTCGAATGAAGTGAGAATTTTTTGGTTTGTCTTTCTATAGGGGCGGAGATGGGGAATATTTTTTTCCCGTTAGCGGGAATGGGATGGAGACGGAGAGTGTATTCTCCATCCCCGTCCCTGTGGAGACCCGTTATTATACTTAATTAATTATTATATTTATGTAATTATTTCTTATATAAAATTATATTAATTAATAACATATATATATAAAAAGAATAATTTGTTCAAGAAATAATTCATATGAGGTTGTTAGAGTTTATTGAAAACATTTATTATATTAAATTTGTTTAAGTACTCATACTTTAATGTATGCTGAATTTTTAATATTTTATTAAAAAATATTGCTGAATATTTTTGATGTATTAAAATATTTATATTTTAATTATGTTTGATTGATATTTTGTATGTTTGAATTTATTAATATTTTCTAAATAATTTTTTTTATATTTTTAGCTATTATTTATGAATTTTATAAATATAAATAAATTTATTAATATAAAATTTAAGCAAGGATGAAGACTAAATTATTTTCATATGTAAAACGGAGACGAAAGTGAAAAATTTCCCAATAGGACGGGGATATCCCTGCACATATCATACTAATTCACATCACTGTTAGCCACATTTGAATTGTGTCAATTCATTGTTTTCCATAAGCAAAGTACGTGCACATCATCAATTACACATCACGATATGCCATGGAGTTAAGTTTGACAAGTGTTATATGTGAGGAAGAAATTGGAATCCACTTGTCAATGTAGCCACGTCAGATTAGCTGTCATTCTCTTGCCACATCACCAAACGCCACATCATCACTATACCCCCTACCACGCAATTCGCGTAGTCCACGTGTTAAGAGGAATTAGTGTTACAATTTTTGGGCCCAAGGAGTTTGCATGATTGGATTTCGGCCTAACCGTTCACTATTATAATTTATTCATCAGCAACATATTTTTCCAATGTGGGACAAAGTCCCTTTCATGAATTCCAGCAGTTATTGTCCAAACTGCCATTCCCATGTAATTTGATTTTGCCCTGAATCTCCATCGTCGTTCTTCGTATGGCCAGTCCAGGATCGAGAACATAGAGTCTCCGTTACAGGCATCATCTTCTTCTTCGCTTACAAATATCGAACGATTTGTTTGCAATATTCTCATATCTGTCTTCTGCTTCTACACCGACGCAGAGAATTTTGGAGAAGACCCAATTTCCAAGAATATCAAATCATTCTTAAAAAAAAAAAGGAAGAAAATCGTTTGGATAGAAAACAGTTAGAACTAGAAGGAGAAAGACCCGCCGAACCCGATCAATCATCTTTTCCTTGTGAAGTGGGTTCGACGTTGCTAACCCACCATTTTCAAGACTGACCAAATGTTCACAGCCTAGCAATGGCTTCAATGTACTTTCAACACTGCCAACATTTTGATGACCTGGAGATGGCTGCAATGACCTCGTTTGGACTTGACTTCATTAACTGAATCATCTTGAAGATTTGTTTCCTCAGCAATAGTACTATTTCCCATTGGTTTTGGGGGCTCTTGAATCTTTCTTATTTTTTTAAACTTTTGGTTTGGTACAAGGGGAGGTACAAATCTGTTGTAAAAAGCTTGTTTTTCTATCTACAGAACTTGAACCATCTTTTATGCTATCTCTCCTGTGGACTGAACTCGCATCAACTTCACTGCTTTTTGGCAGATTGTATTTCTATCCGTTGCATTCTTACTTTTATAGTGTGTGCCCACCTGCAAAAATTTGCAACAATGATATATAGATATATTTACACAAGTGCAATGCTAATTAATAATTTCAGGCTGTACCCATAATGGAAGTAGATTCTTCAATTTCATTCCTTCCTTGCCAAAAAATTGAAGTACGTCATTAGCACCAATTGTAGCAGAAGGAAACAAGGAATATGCAATTGCTTTGCTTGGAGTAAGAGTAGAATCCCTCCGTCCCAAGGAAATACTTATATGTGGCCCCCCTGATTTAGCCACTGTCTCTCGAGCAGCTAATATAATTATGTCAGCACAGGAAACTTGTTCAGGACATTCAGCTTCTACCATTGACTATAACATTCCAATTAATTCTCTCTTTCGAATTTCTCAGCTGAGGTTATCTCCATTGGCAAATTAGCCTCATCTCCATCAACTAGGATTGAAGCATCACAGCCCTTAAATAAAAGAAAATTCTTGTTAAAGAGTACGGATTTATTCAAACAGGCTACAAAATACAATTATGGAAAAAGGGATTTGACCTGAATCTAGCAGTCATGGAACATGAGTCTCAACAAAGCTTCAGGTGCTGTAGGATCAATGAGGAATTAAGTTTTAAGGGCTGTTCCAACAATGTCCTCAACCTGGGGGCAAAATTTCCCATAGAAATCATAAGAAAGCCCTTCCCCTTTACTCCCAAAGCCATATACAAACAATAGAAGGATCACTGTAACTATGGCCATGTACAAACAATAGAAGGACCACTGTAACTATGGTTCTCATCAATTCCATACTCAATCATAGAAAGTCCTAAGTGCAGACATTGCTATTTAAAAGCAGAGAAGTACTATTCTGATACAACTTGAGCAAATTAAAAGGTCTACATAAATGGGACAATAATGCACATATGTCTGTGTGCAGCTGCTGATGACAAAGATTAGACCTGAAAATTTCCACTGGACTTTAAACTATGCATTCTAATGCAACATTAATAATTGAATATTGGAAATTAAAATATTCTTCTCTTGGCTTCAGTTATTTATTTTGCTACAGAAATAGAAGCTCTGGTGTCCTGAATTTTGAATATAGGAACTTAAAATATTCTTCTCTTGGCTTCAGTTATTTATTTTGCTACTGGAAATAGAAGCTCTGGTGTCCTGAATTTTCTTAACATTCTCATTGTGCCTTTCAGCATTTAAATTTTACTTGTTCTGATTTGATTTTTATAGCCACTCTATGTTTCTTATATTTCACCAAGGCATTCAGGCGTTAATGGTCACTGCCTCGGAAATTTTCCTTGTTTGCAATTGCATTGACCTGCCAGGGGCAAACATATGGATTAATTGAGCCAAGTATTGCAAATAATAACTTTTGAGCTAAAATAAGAACTGCTTTTACACAGAAGATAAACTATAGGCATTTACAATTTGATTTTCGTGAATTTAAAGATAAATTAGTTGATTTTGTATAAACCTTCAAATGTTTTCAATAATTTGTTCTAAATTCATAAAAATCAAATTGCAAGTAATCTTTATCCATTAGTCTAAACAATTTCTATTTTTTTTTATCCAAAATTGCAATTTTTAATACTGTAGTTAAATTTACCAATAAATTTTGACTTGACAATATTAAATTCAATTACAAAATTATGAGATCATTAACTTCGAATCATTAATACAGTCTAATTAATAAATACACAGACCTAATGAAATTAATGTTTAAGATGAAAAGGGCGTTGTGGTAGTTATTAGACCAATTTAGACCAAATAGTATCAAAAGAATTATATTCTTGTTAATGTTGCAAACATAAAAATTTAAGGAAAAAACAACTAAAAAAAAATAAAAGCACATGAACCACACAAGTTTCCGTTCAAGCCCACCAAAAAAAGAAAGGCGTTTCCTAACCAACTTTCCCGCACTAATTCAGTAACATACGATTTTACCTTCCAAAGCCAACCACAACCCCACAAAACCATCATAAAAAAAACTGTCATTCGCTTTGTTTTTTCCAATTTAAACATCAATTCAGATTCATTATTTTTTTCCTTCGCGAGCCTCAACCCAGAATTCACCAAAAGCAAAATAATACTGTCTCCTTGAAAATGCCTTTATCCTCTGTATCTCCTTTTCTGTTCCTCAAGGCAATTAACGTTGCCTTGGCTACCATTTTAGTTACTGCCATCTCTTTTTCAGGCAACGTTGATGGCTTATCTGCCGAAACTGTTATAGACTCTCCTTTATTAACACAAAAAATCGGTACCAATTGCACCATTAAAGTCGATATCAATGGGAAAGGAGAATTTACGTCTATCCAAGAAGCCATAAATTCTGTTCCAAAGAATAATTCTAAATGGGTTATTATCCATGTAAGAAAAGGAGTATACAGGTAATTAACTTAATTGCGGATATTTAATTGAGTGTTACATTTTTCTGTTAAACTCACAACTACACAATTCTAGAGACAGATTCGAGTAATGAATTTCAGCCAAAATTCATTGGTTAAAAGGTGATTAAACATGAAATATTGTGTAGTAACTTTTTCAAACTTTTGGGCGGCAGAGAAAAGGTACACATTCCAAAAGATAAACCTTATATATTCTTGAGAGGGAATGGAAGAGGGAGGACAGCCCTTGTCTGGTCCCAGAGCTCTGTTGATAATAAGGCATCTGCCACATTCACTATAGAATCCCCTCATTTCATTGCTTTTGGTATCAGCATCAAGGTACATTATTAATTACATTATTTTTCTTAGAATTGCATTACTTCAATCAGGAGAACATGAAACACGTCTTTTTTTTATTATTATTATTAATTTTTGTTGCCATTGCAGAATGAGGCTCCTACTGGGGTGGCTTTTACCTCGCAAAACCAGTCGGTGGCAGCATTTGTGGGTGCAGACAAAGTTGCATTCTACCATTGTGCTTTTTATAGCACCCATAACACTTTATTTGATTACAAAGGCAGACACTACTATGACCATTGCTACATACAAGGCTCAATTGACTTCATCTTTGGACGTGCAAGGTCCATTTTTAATGTAAGTAGTTGCCTAACTCAATTGGCTTAACAACTTAAATAATTACTAATGACTAATTACAGAGAGATAATCAATAATTATTAATGATTATGTTGTTTCTACTTTATATACAGAGTTGTGAACTCTTCGTGATTTCAGACATGAGAGTAAAAATTCTTGGGTCCATCACAGCTCAAAACAGGGAATCAAATGATAACAGTGGGTTTGTTTTTATCAAAGGGAAAGTTTATGGTGTTGGTAATGTTTATTTGGGAAGAGCAAAAGGTGCCTATTCTAGGACAATTTTTGCAAAGGCCTACCTTTCTAATGCCATTGCACCACAAGGTTGGACTAACTGGAGCTACTTGGGCAGAACAGAGTAAGAAATATTTATTTCACCTTTTTTTTTTTTTTTTTTTTTTTAAGCATTCGAAAAGGAGTTCAAATTTAATACCACTAAATTAAATATGCAAATACTTTTTTTTTTTTTTTAACTAATTGACTTTAAATTACTTTTAAAGAAAATATTGGCCAATAATTAAAAACATGACTTCAAATTTTAGAGTCAATTTCAGTTGGTTATTAGTCATTTTTATTTATTATTTTTCTTCAGGCTAAAGTATTTATTTATTTTTTTCAATTTGCAATTTGAAACAGAAATATTTTCCAAGGAGAATACAAATGTCATGGACCAGGAGCTTATAATTCGACTGTGCGAGCTGAGTGGTCGAAACAACTCACTAAAGAAGAAGCTGAACACTTCATGTCCATTGATTTCGTAGATGGCCAAGAATGGCTACCCGTTTGGCACTCAAACTAAATGTTGAAGTTGTAAAACTAATTATGGATGCCATTAATCACTGTAAAAGATTTTCATTATGGTATCTTTTTTCTAATTATATGTTCTTTATTATTGAATTTCAATACAAAACTAGTTGTAAAAGCTGTGTGTTACTTTCGGTTTGCTTTATAATGTCAACATAAATATAAATATATATATAATTGCTTCAGCATTAGCCAAAATTTAGCTTAATTATCCTATCCTTGTATATATAATTATTCAAAGTCTGGTATAATTGATTGAATAAAACTAACAAGCCATAAAATTAAACAAAAAATTGTGACTAACAGTTTCTTGCAGGCTGAGAAAAAAAAAAATAAAAAAATCATAAGTCATAGTTTCGACAGGTACAAGTGACAAGAAAGAGTATAAATTCTAGTTATAGGCATCAGGATTTGCCAAGAGATAGGCTTCAACAGCCTTGAAAATTTCAAGGGACTTTTCTTTGCCCGCCTTAATCTCCTCTTCTTTAAGCTCAAAGTCCCCAATGGCATAGTCGGTGCTGCTGTTCTTGCAAATGGATCCTCCTTCAGCAGATGCCTCAAACTTAATTTCATTAGAGATTTTTTCAAGCACATTCAACAAGGCATCGCCTTCTATTACACTGTATCTGTATATGAAGTTATCTTTATCAATCCCTTCAATCCTGTGCTTCACGTAATTGAATTGGCTACCTGCAAAACAAGGATTATTAACAACCATTCTTATTAATTGGAAGGTAATTAATTAACATGCCTTCACCGAAAGTGACTTTTCTGACAGTTCCTGGCCCTCCATCTCCTTCAAGGATTTCAACATTGTTGATGGCCTGTGGAATAAGTTTTTGGATGAGATTATCATTGTCAAGAACAAAGGCTTTGAACAGCTTAGCTGGAGGGATGGGGGAGGCCATCTCCATTTCATAAGTGACCACGCCCATGTTCTTTGAAATCTCTAACAAAAAAAGAAGCACAGAAAGGAGAAGAATTTGATTGAATGATTGATGGACAATTAGGGAGTGGTATTTATAGATTCATGCTAATATTTATCTTATGTATTACTTATAGGAATAACACCTGCAATTTCTTGAATAATCATTCTTTTTTCTTCAATTCATGTGTGGCAGTGAAAGAAAGAAATTAATTTGCGGGATTTGTGCTAATACACAACTGATTCTAAGTTATGTCCTTTTCCTATGCTAAGAAACAAAACTTCATTGAAATTTACAAACTTCATAAACCATCTTCCTTATGGGCTTACGGAGAATTATAGCCCAACCCCAATAAATATACAAGACACGTAAATGGCCCAAGCTCATAAGTTCAGTTCACAGACATATGGTTCAACTTTTCGGCCTATTAAACTTTCAACCTTATCCGGTTCAGGTCACAACAAACCATCGAGTCGGATCAATTGAGGGTTACTTTAGTCTTTTCATGTTCAAATCATCGGCCGAGAAGAGTCTCTCTTATGCAGTGAAACAAGAGAAGGTGCAGAAGCTAGGGTTTTTGGTTTGAGAAGCAAAGAAGCTAAAAATGGAGGGTGCAGATGAAGGAGGAATAGAGAGAGTAGTTGACTCAAAGGACTTGCAGCAACAAAGCAAAGCTCTTGATAAGCTTACTGACCGAGTCGAAGATCGCCAGCTCGATTCCACTCGCGTTCAAGAGGTTTATTCTTCTTCTTCTTCCTCCTAAATCTCAAATGCTAACGTTTTATTTTTCTAAGGTATATTAGCCAATGAAAACTGAGAAAGAAAGGAATTTGGAGTGAGTTTACGTGAGTTAGGAATTGGTTTGGAGTTTATGGATTATGTTTTCATTTGAATAGGCTATGGCATCGATTGCTGCATCTGCAGAAGCCGATTGGAATGCTATGAGATTGAGGTACCAACTGATTGGCCTCTTCTTTTTATATATATATATATTTTGCATTTGATGTTTTATATGGATATTTATTTTATCTGATGGAGATCATCAGATATGAACTCTGGTGTTCCAATTACTGCCTAAATAATTTGAGTCCTTGGTTCTTGCTTTGCCGAGGCATACAAAAATCAATATATTAGGTAACGCGGCTAGATTTAATTAAATGCCTAGATGCTAAGTTATAATTTTAATTGGGTCAAGGAATTCTTCATGTTCTTTGGGCTTGGCATACTCTGTTGTATATCATTATGGTTCATGTTTGAAATAACAGTTATGAATTGTACAGAATAATTGACAGTGCGAACACTATTGAGTGTTTTCATAAATAATGAGAGGTGGTTGTAGTGTACTTAGAGAACAATTCTTTTGAAAAATGGCATGGAACAGCCACAGGGGTTATAATAGAGTGAAAACTGCTGCCCTTTGATATGCTTGTCGTACCTTGATAACACTAGATAAAATGCATAATGTTCAACTGGGTATTGCAACATATATTTGATATAGCCTGTGAATCAAAATCAAATATTCCCTTTCATTTTTACTTTTTCTAGACATAGGTGTGTGCTCCTTTGTTCTCTCTTGGCCATTTTATTGAGAATCTTTCAAAGTAGCTGTGGATTTTAAGCATTAATCTGAATTTCAATTTCAGTAATATGCTATCCTGTATCTTACTTTGTCAAATTGCAAGTTATTGATTTTTGTTACAGGATAGTCAACTATGATAGAGGGGTACTGTAGCTTGAACATTTTCATGGAAATTTCACTATATTTTGGTTTATCTCCACTTCTCTTTGATCGTTACCTATCATGATTCATTTGTCTAAATGCTTATTCATGCAAATGCTGTTCACAGGGAGAAAGAATTAGCTGCTGTTAAGATCAATGCTGCTGATGTTGACATAATTGCCAATGAACTAGAGGTGACTTTTCTACTAATTTCCAATGCTTAAGAAAATGCATGAATTTGCACCATGTGGCTTCAAACAGTATTCCTTTGATGTGCAAACAGTTGGACAAGAAGGTGGCAGAGAGAACCTTAAGGGAGCACAAAGGTGATGCTGTTGCTGCGATACGACATCTTCTTCGCTAGAAAACCATATGATGAATTCACCTTGTGTTTCCAATTTTGTTGAGAACGATAAGCATGAAAGCTCTGAAATGTGAACAAGAAAGTTCAATTATTATCCGCAGAAACTATTGCAATCACTTGCCGAATTTATGTTTTTTATACTTGCCAACAGGTCATATATTGTATTCATGTGCAACTTAATATATGTTGGGAGTTGATAGTTATGTCTCCGTCTAAATTTGTTGTTGTACCAGTATATTTTGTTTCACTCTGTGAGATTCATAAGAGTCCAATGTCAGTTGTCAGTAGCCATAATGAGAAATTGTCTGGCAGCGATGGCTGCCGCAATGGGGACATAATACACAAACTGACAGAATCGTGCTGGTTGAGGCTGTTTATTTATTTATTTGTAGCCCGGATCCTCTTTTCCTTTTGATGTTCTATCTCCAATCCTACACATCTCTTTTTGTGTCGGATTACTTGATAAAAAATGTCATCTATTAAAATATTTAAAAAAAAAAAGGTAATATGTCGCATTAATAAATATATGGTACAAGAAGTAAGATAACAAAACAAATAGGACAGAAGATTCAGATTGATTTATTTGTATTTTGTTTATTTGTTTATCTATAATTTTAGTTGGAGGAAATTATTTTTTGATTTATAAGAGGCTAAATATGCTAAAAATAAAATTGTGGTTCCATGATAAAAGGTAATTCTTATTCTTTTAATAATTCTTATCAAATTGATGAAGGTTAATATGAAAGTTTGAAACCTCTCAATTTTCACATTCTTAAATAGAGTGAGAAAAATAATAGATTGACAAGCATGAATTTTTCTCTCTTATATGCCTTTCTTCTAAACGTTGTTCAATGTTCCATTGGACAGCGGGATGTTTAGAAAATTAAATTAAAGCAAATTTTTTTAGTGCTAAAAATATATACAAGCATGGTTATTGGTGCAATAGCAATAAAGTAACTTCCCCTGGTTGATGCTTCGGCTCCTAGTGCTTGCTATTGTTAAATCTACAACGATAGTAACATTCGATAGCCAATAGTTGTTGAAAAGTACCCCAAAATTTTCAAGCTACAAGGGGATTTCAGTAAGAAATCATTGTCCATCACTTGTAATCCTCTTCGCTGCCATGACTATGGAGATCGGTTAATTCTTGTTTATATTCTATTGGTGAATGACTTTTTATCTTATATATTTAACCAATCAAAAAAAAATTAGCATAAATAAATTATAATTTATTTATTAGTTAAAATTATTTTTCTGTTTCATATTAAAATGTATTAATAATTTTTTTTTTCTGTTTCATATTACAATGTATTAATAATTTAATTGGCCAAGTAGATTCATCCAAGTATTGATAATAACTAATGAAAAATAATCTCACTTTAATAACAACATAGTCAACGATCAAAAACCAAACTTACTACTAATGTTTTTGAACATCAACAAGAAGATGGTCCCTTCTAGAGTGCCTTTAAGACACAAAAATTACAATACTTTTATCATTATAAGCTCTTAGATATTATAAATTAAATTTCAAAAATTGGTCTAAATAAAATGAATAATTAATATCTAAAAATTATTAGAACATATAATAAATGTTATAATATATTCTATAAAATTATATAATTATATTTAATATTTCAATTGTTTAAGTTTTCAATGAATTTTATAATTTTTTTAAATAATTTTTGTAATTTCTTTATTAATTTGACTTTTTTTTCAAATTAAAAATCACAAGACCCAATATAAAAATTATAGAAAGAATTGAAAAAATTATATAAACAAATATAAAATTTATATACAAATTTAGATTGTATTATTTTTTTTCGAAAAACCTAATAATTTCGTCTTTTATTTTGTAATCTAAGTATCATATTATACAATTTTTCGTAGATTAACATTAAACTAGACAGTGACTTGCCCTTTAGGCGATTTTTTATTATTATTTAATATTATACTTATAATTAGTTTTTAATTTTCTTTAATATATAAATTAAATTTTATTTCATTATTTATTGAAATAAATTGTTGCTATCATCTATTTAATTCTTATATGAAATTATTTGTGTGTGTATATATATCATATTTATTTGTATGTGCAACTTGCATTATATATTTTTTATATTTGTTGTAACTATATAACTAAATATATAAAATCATCAGTATATTCGCAAAATAATTTATTAATTACTTTAATATATTAGTATTGAATTTATTAAATTAAGTAATTTTTATTTTGAAAAAAAATAGTCAAAATAATAAATAAATTGCAAATTTTGTTTAGAGAATTATAAAATTAATTGAAAATTTAAATAATTAAAATATTAAATATACTTATATAATTTTATTAGCATATATAATTTTAATTATTGAATTATGTAATTTTATCATATTGAGTTCAAGTTCATGCATGCTGACGTTCAAAGATTGCCTATAAGTGCCAAGATATAGAAAACTAGTGGAGAATCCCCTGTAATAAACAAACAACTTAAAAAAAAAAAAATGAAATACATATAAAGCAAGATATTGATCTCACTCTACTTTATAAATTGAAAATGTTTTCTGTACAACTTTTCTGCGTGTTCCGTTCCTAAGCATCTCTCACACAAAAATACTATTGGCTACATAAACCCAACCAGCATAATTCCAATAACACAGCACCACAGATGATGGATTTCGAAGATTTTAATGATGTCAGTAAATAAACATAAATTAAAACCAACCAATCACCATCAAAATTAGACACCTCACATGGATGCCAACTACTACTACATTTTCTTTTCTCTTTCTCTGTCTCCCTGCTGTGAGCTTTTTCTATGCCAATACCACAAACCTTTATTGGCAATTCCTGTAATCATCTTCTTTCCAGCGATTGCCAGCAAATGTTTGCAAAAAATTAAAAAAAAAATGTTGTTGCTTCCCCGTGGCCATGTCAATAAAACAAAACTTGGAGCGAAAGAATTTTGGTCTATAATTCCTTTTGTGTATCATATCCGGCTACAGAACGAGCTGCCTGGAATTGAATGGTGTATTGTCTTTGCAGATCCCTAAGCTTTTCCAGCAGTTCTTGGAATGTTGGACGACACTGAGGATCACTGGTTTCCAGCAACAGTTACAGATTCACCGTTAGCAAGTACTAAAAATTTAGAAATATATTTTAAGGAGTTGAGAACCATGAAAGAAAGAGGGAATAAAACAAAGAATTTCCCCTTTGAATATATCTATGTTCCAATCAATAGTCATGCTAACCTAGTCTATGCAGAATTTCCCCTTTGAATATATCTATGTTCCAATCAATAGTCATGCTAACCTAGTCTATGCATTCCTAAATACCTTCACCACTAAAATGAAATACACAAAATCTACCTCAGATATCTCTCAACAGTAAGAAATATTTCCATGGCCAAAGTCAACCTGTGCAAATGGTCTATATGCCTTAATTATAATGTTATGCGGGCCTTCCCTCCAAAACAAATTAAGGTTACGAGGGCCATAAACATCTATAGTTCAATTCAAAAAATCTCAATTTAGCAACTTAGTATTAGTTAGATGAATCTAGAGCCATTACTCGTATTTTTTGCACATTGCATTTATGATGGTTTAGAAAAATCCTTACATGCTAACGTCACAGGAATAAAACAAATAGGAGGAGAGAGGGAATAGGAATTAATAATAAAACAATAAGAAAACAGCATTTCTCAATTGCAATTTCCTAGCCCATAAGATATTGTTCATATGTAACTCAATTAATTAAATGCAGTGGATGCCTAATAAGCACTTTTAACTGGGTTCTTGATTAACAATATTGGTCAATCTGTCACTTCAGAAAATGAAAACAAAAACATATAACAATAATGATGACAGTAAGCACCTGTGCCAGCAACTCTCAATTAAAGAAACCCACTGTGGATCCACATCTTTGGGGATATCTAAACGTTGGTTCATGAAACCTACAGCTCCAATCACCTGCAAGTATTAAACAAACTATTGTTCATATGTGTAGCGCCATGTTATGAGCAATATCACTTATCATTCAAAAAAAAAAAATTGACAAATAGGAAAAGTTCCAATAGAAGTATCCACTTTCATATCGTGAAGGATTATGTCTGATCACATTAGTGGGTTTTTAGTTTCCTAAATATACCTCATAAGTTGTTCAAGTGAAATCTATACCTGCATTGAATTGAGATTATCCCAAGGGATCTTCTCAGTGGCAAGTTCCCACATTATCACCCCAAAGCTGTATACATCAGACCTAAAATCAAGAAGACAGCAAGAAGAATATTTAAGTTGGGGGCCTAGGAAGGCACTTTTAATAAGGAATTCCAAATTTTTTAACATTTTAGGAGTCCAAATACATACTTTTCATCTGCGGGTTCATTACGTAGAACTTCTGGTGCCATCCACTGAGGCTGAAAAACAAATAATTTGATAGGCTTAGAATTTGGCACAATTTATTAAGCATCGTCTCGAAAAATATTTTAAACCAACAAGATTGATATAAATCTGAAAAAGAAAAAAGTGTCATGGCTAGTTAGAATACCGTTCCCTTCCCAGTCTTAGCAGTTGTCAGGTAAGTTTCATGCTTTAGACGTGATAGACCAAAATCACCAACCTGCACAAATAATATTCAGATTATTATCCTTACTATTATTGCCTCTTGAAAATTTCACGCGTCTAATATCAAATTGGAAAAAAAAAAGGATTAATTATTATACGAATTTCCCGTTATACTTCATCTCGTCTAATTTTACTGTTAGTCAATCCTAAAATAGTTAACAAGAGCTGTAAAAAAATAGAAATATTTTTATCCTTTATTTTTAATTAATTACATTTTATTTTTATTTTAAAAAATATTTTTTAGGATTAAAAAATTTATTTTCATATTTTTGACAAATTTGAAAATAAAAAATAAACAAAAATATTTTTTAAAAAATATTTTTTATTTTTTATTTTTTATTTTAAAAAAAAATAATTTAAAAAAAATTAAATTATTTCTTCTTAAAATTTTTTAATATAAATAAAAAATTTATTTTCATATTTTTGACAAATTTAAAAATAAAAAGTAAAAATATTTTTTTAAAAATATATTTTTTTATTTGTTATTTTTTATTTTTTAAAAAATAAAATAAAAAATATTTTTATTTATTTTATTTTCAAAATTGTCAGAAAATATAAAAATACATTTTTTAATTCTAAAAAAAAAATTTAAAGCAAAAATATGATATAATTAATTAAAAATAAAGGTTGATCATTTTAGAATTGACTAATAGTAAAATTGGATAGAAAAATCTACTAATATATTGTAATATTCATCAGAAAAGTTAATATATTTTTAAAAAGTCAGAAAAAAGTTAGTGTATTAGATAAAAAATAAAAAAAAAAAGAGAAAAAAAAAGGGGAAAGAATTCACGAATAATTAATTACAAACCTTTACATTCCAGTTCCTGTCAACCAGAAGATTTGAAGACTTCAAATCACGATGAATGATAGGTGGATTGAAATGATGAAGATAATTCACACCCCGTGCCTGTAAGGGGTTAAATGATAAGATAATGTATGAATTACAGTACATTAGCCAAGAGCAAGAAATAATAGACACGCCTCAAGAAGAATATAAAAAGTGGAAGCAGTGGCGCAAGAATAATGCAAGCCTACATATGGTGGTAGGGGAACTAACCCCACTGCAATCCTCATAAGATGAAATAAAGAAATTTTTCCTATACAGATACTGAAAACTTACTATATCCAGTGCCATATGGATGCGCCGCCTCCAATCCAGTTTGGTTAGGTTCCTCTGGAGTAAGCCAAACAAACTTCCACTGCATTAATATGAAACATAAAGGAGCTGCTCGTCAGCCCAATAAGAACAGCATATATATTTTTTAATTACTATTTTAAAAACTCCAGGTCAACCAAATTAATTCAATGACATACTGCTCCATAAAGAATCAGATTTTTTTAAAGGTTCAAGAGAAAGATAAAAGTAAATAGCTGACTATTGCAATTTTTGGCAAGAATGTTCAGACTTACCGTGGAAGGAACTCTGTAATAATGCAGAGACGCTGAGATGAAGTGACAGCACCCATGAAAAGTAATACATTTGGATGGCGAAGTTTTTTCATAAGAGACACCTTCAGAAATAGAACAATAACATTGGATATTTGCAGAATTAGAAAAAGAGAAACAAAGAGAAGAAACTTTTTTCTTTTTAGCTTGGTGGGTCAAGGAAACATACTTAATCACATAAGAAAGGAACAGTCACATGCTATAAAGCCTGAATATAAACAATTACCAATTACATCAAAGGACGTCCACTCAACTGAACTAGTTGCTCAAGCTTTTACAACATCAGTAACCATAATTATAAAAAACAAGGTTTCACTTGTTTTCATACATCAAACACTGTCAAAACTGAAATCTCAAAGTTACCCATGCCATATTTTGACGAAAATATTTAGTAGTAAATAAAAGCATGTGTTCAGGTAAATGAAGAGTAGCATTTAACAATAAGAGGCCGTATATGAATATCATCATGAGTTTTTGTTTTAACATGGCAATCTAAGGAGGGAAAAGGCATACCTCTTGTCTAAATGAAAGTATCACGTCTTCTGAATATTCTTGCTTGGAGAATACCTTGACAGCAACGTCCTGAAATAAAATGGATATCAATCAACCAGCAAATTAATATCATCCACAATATTTTTGTGCCTCTTTCCCTACTCCATCTAATATATAACAGGAAATTAGAGGTTTATTACAACCCAAGCAGGAAGTGCAACATCATTTTGAAAAATGTATAATAAAGCAAACATGTACCATTCATACACATAACACACATTCTATGTTATGAGCATGCCTGGAAGTTAATTTGGTGACTCGAAAAATTAGGACATTAGCAGAACGTAAAATTCTCAGTTTTCACATAATTCAAGTTGCATTCAGTCCATATTAGAAATCTATAGATTAAAACCATAGACTTGGCTAGATAGCAGCCAACAAAGCTACATCTGATCTCAAATTACTTAATCTGGATCCATAGACACTGTGGATCCATAGACACTGTGCCTTATGCGTCCTGTTTGGAATAAAATCGTTAAAAAGAAGAGCGAAGAACATACTGATCCATACCACAGGGCATGATATACAGTCCCACAAGAACCTGCATAAACAGGGCACAAAATAGCAAAATGAAAATTAGCAAGGTAATAATCAAGCAAAATATCAAAACATGAACCTGGGGACGAGCAACCGTGATGAAAAGTAATAAAATCACCATCAGATGTTTGCTCATAATTCTAAAATGTCTATTAAGATTAAAAATAAATCAAAAAATCAGTGCAGAAGAAAAATTTAAAATTCAAGAATGATCAAATGCAGTTTAGTTAATGACTCTTGAAAGTTGATAATTTTTTAAAATCAACAAAATTGATGCTCCAAAAGCACCATTTTAACCTAGAGATTATTACCTTGCCCAATTTGTTCTCCAATTATCAAGTCTTCCCACAATATTTCATAATCCAAGCAATCAGTGTCCATGTCCACCTTATTAATAGCACTACTGCTGGTACTACCACAGCTACTGGCACTGCTTGTACTGTTAACATTAACTGAGGATGACCAAGATCCAGAGGCCTCATTATTGTTAGGCCGACTAGTTTCATTCGGGTGACTTTCCGGTTTTGCACTCAAAGAGGGACTTCTTTGATGCATTGTTTCGCTCTCTTGATCATTGTGCAACCAGGGCCACATAAATCGGGTGGTTCTCGCATCTGCTCCTTCCCTTTCATTCCCTCTCCAGGGCCATGATAACCCTTTCTTGCCAATCCAAGCCTCAGCCTTTGAGGTAATAATCTTGTGAATTGCAGGTTTCCCTTCACTCTCATCACCAGAATCTCTGGAGGTTTTTAATGGGGAAGCCTCGACATGAGAAAATGTACCAAAATGAGATGGATGTACATCTCCTCTAGGTGTGCTAGCTCCACTAGAGTTTGCATCCTCCCTATGGTCAGAGAAGGCAGTATAAGAGAAGCCATGATCAGATTGATGACTATCGCCACTCCCACCTTCATGATCCAGACTGTTATCTCCTGATCGAATTTTTGACTTCACTTTGTTGCTCACCTTTGTTGCCTGTTTAGGTGATTCCAATAATCAAGCTATGCCACACTATGGAATTAAATTCACATGAACACAAGAGCCTAAGAGACTAACCAAATTTGATATCTTAGATGCTATTGATGCTTGCAAAGGCTGTTGAGAATCTAGACCAAGTTTTATTGTGACGTTACTTCTAGGCCAATTAAAGCTTGAATCTGCTTCTGAATTCTTTGAATCTGCTGATGCAATCTTCATTTCTTGAAATGGTCGCAAATCACTTGATACACAGATAATCCCAACCAAAGTATCATCATCATCATCATAGAATGGAGTATTGGTTGCAACAGCTGTAAACCTCTCTCCCATCTTATTCTTGACTGGAAACTGCCCTGTCCAGCTCTCACCCATGGTTACACGATGCACTATACTATTTGCCACTGAAAAATCCTGGGGATCTACAAGCAACTCAATGGCATCCTGGCCGAGAGCCTCTGCTGCAGGATACCCATAAAGATTCTCAGCTGTTCGGTTCCTGCAAAATTGAATAATAACTGAATACACCAATTCGATACATGAACGGCATTGACAACCAACCTCCACACACAATTTACGCCAAAAAAAAAACCGACACAGTCAACAGTAATTGACAGTAAAACTCCAAGTCAAAGCTTTATCTTTCTCATTTTAACAACCAATTTCATAATTGATAATCTCAATCCCTAGCAGTCAACACCAGCAATCTACAGTTCCACAACCATTAAAACCAATTTGCCCTTCCAAACAATCCATAACAGACCTCCCCTCCCCCAACCAATCAAAACAATAAAATAAAATCATTAAAAGCATCAAAAAACCTGCAAAACAAAAAATCCAAACAGCAAAATAAAAAAGTTTTAGACATCCTCAACTCACCAATAAATGATACGGCCAGTAAGATCAAAAATATGTACAGACTGACCCATAGACTGCAATATATTCAAATATTGTCGATCAGTAAACTTCACAGCCGATAGTCCGCAGTTGACTCCTTTTTCACTGGCATTAGTACTACCAGTGCTTGTACTCCGGCTTTCTCTCTGCAAAGGCGAAGAATGTCTAAACGACGCCGAACCTTTCTTCCAAGCCGCAATAGTCTCGAAACCAGGCACAGTACCACCGCCTCCTCTTCTCCTAGGCCCAGTCCTCTGCGGCGAAATAGAATGAGACCGCTGGTGAGACTGTTGGCGTTGCTGAAATTGATGCTTCGATTTTGGATCAGTAGTGACTCTAAGCTTAGACATCTCTTGCTTAAGGTGAGCTTGCCCTGCTTCGAGCTCCTGGATCTTCCTCAACAGCTCCTCCGCTGGCGGAGTTTCCATTTCAAGAATCCAAAATCAAACACAAACTCTATA
Source organism: Aleurites moluccanus (assembly GCA_948193065.1). NCBI lineage: Eukaryota > Viridiplantae > Streptophyta > Magnoliopsida > Malpighiales > Euphorbiaceae > Aleurites > Aleurites moluccanus. The sequence goes on from CANXYC010702406.1 coordinate 39,139, forward strand.
TCTATATATAGTTAGTTGAAAATGATTTTGAAGCTAAAATGGATAAGTATGAAGAGTTCATTTGGCCTATTAATATCCACCAAAGAAAATGAACTAACTAACTACAGACTTCAAATTTTGGTAAAACAAAACACTAATAATCATGATAATGATAACTAAAACAAGAAGAAGAAGAAGAAGATGAGAGACTTTTAATCTTTCTTTTTTCCTTTTTTTTTTTTTTTTCTCTTTTCTCTAGAAGAATTCCATTAGAGAGAGAGCAATGGTTTTTTTTTTTTTTAAGGTCAAATACTGAAAAAAGCTCTTCCTCTAAATTTATTTTGTTCTTTTAAATTTATCACCGTCAGCTTCTTTTATTTTTTTCTACTTTTCCCTTTAATTAAGTTGGTATTAATAATTATTATTCTTCTTCAACTAAAGTTTGGGCGGTTAATTTACGGTCTCTTCTTGTTTTGGGTTCTCTTACCATCTCATCATTATCGTCTGAATCTAACAATTTAGACCAGACATTTGTTTATTTTCACGCGCTATATGAGTCCGTGGAAAGTTATGGCCTATCATAATGCTAGAATTTACCACCCTATCCAATAACAAACGCGCGTTTAATACATGTTGACAGGGATGTGGGATTAGAATTTTCTTTTGAGCTTTTCCGCTAAAAGAACCAATTAGAGATGATAGCACGCATTTTTTTAAAAATTAAACAAATATAAATTTCTAAAAAAATTTAATATATTTGTATAAACATATATATTTAAATTCATTATTATATATATTAAATATATATTTCCTTTTCCGCTAAAAGAACCAATTAGAAATGATAGCACGCATTTTTTTAAAAATTAAACAAATATAAATTTCTAAAACAATTTAATATATTTATATAAATATATATGTTTAAATTCATTATTATATATATATATATATAATAAAAAAGTATGTCAATATCTATTTCTACTAAGTGTATTTGGATATCCAAATTTAAAATTTAATTATTATTTAAAATATATATGTTAACAATTAAAAAATTATTGAGTATGTAAATTAATATTAATTAATAATTTATTTTTTTTAAATTTATAAAATTTAATAACAGATAAAAATTATGATTACAAATTAAATATTTTACTAATTAAAAAAAAATATTTTTATTCTGAATCGACTCACCCCGTAAATTTTACGAGATTAGATTTTGAGATTAGATTTTGAGGTTATGTGAGGTGGATCAAAATAGTAATTTTCCATTCTTCCACTCTAACTCTTTTTGGTTCCAAACTTGGTGGTTATAAAGTAAAACAATAACAATAATAATTCAATGAAGAAATAAGGAAAGAAAATCGAGGTTAACTCAAGGACTTGGATTTCTTAATTTGCAAATCTTCACATGTTCTTGGGAATGGCTTAGGGTTCACCTATTAGGAATTTTCACCATTTTGTCCTTAATTTATTGAAAAAACTATATTTGTAAACAATCAATTACTTAAATTATTATTTATCAAACATTTAATATTAATTTGAACAAATTAGCAAATATAATTGCGGCGGGGATTCATTGAATGTTTCACATCACCATATCACCTAAAAATAGGGTTTGATTGGGGATGGTTGGTTTATAAGTTAAAGATAAGTGGGATTAACTTTAAGAAGTTGACAAGTGAAGCTTTCATAGGGAGTCAAAACCACATTAGAACTAAGATTTGATGAAATAAAATTTCTTTTGTAAACTGAACCTGTCTTAATCATCAAAATTCAAAATTAATTTTAAAGTCATTGCATTGCCTTCCAAGAATATATAAAAAGATTATACTACCTTTTATTAGTGGGAGAAGAATGTTTCTTGATGATCATTATAGCTTTATTTTCCATTTGGTACTTGTCTATGTTTTGTTTTGCTTATTATTTGCATGTGTATGGATTCAATTAATGCATGAACAAGCAATATTTATTTATTTGTGGTTATGGATTTATTATAAGTTTTAGGGATGTTTCCTTCTTTGAAATTCATTCCCTTTTGGCAATTCTAACCCTATATTCCTTAGTTTCTTGTTATTATTATTGGTTATGGGTAATTAGTTCCAATTTTGGAAGTTAAAGGCAAGTTGTTCTTTTCATCTCTACAACTTTGTTTTTCTCTATAAGACTTGTGTTGCGTGCACAGCATGATTAAGGGCGTGCACGTACACAGTTGAAGTTTGATAGTGTACAAGAGATAGGATCCAAATCTTCTTCTCTTTATCTAAATTGAGAGATTATACAACCCAGATTAGGGAAAAAACTAAAACATTAGTGATAGCTTAATTGTTGCTAAAGGAAAATTACCAAAATACTAAGTACCAATTTTTAAGAATGGCTTACAAATTGCATCCTTATCTCCAACCATATGCAAGCTAAAAAAAAAAAAATTATAATCCAACATTTAAAAAAGAAAAAAAAAATTACCCATTTCTAAAAAAGTGTTGATTTGGAATCCTCATTCACTGGGGCTTCCGTCATTTGTCATTTGAAACTTGTTAGGCAGATAAAATAAAATTAATTAAGAATTAAGCACTATGTTCATAGCTCTATTATTCAACGCACGCAATAAATTATACACACAAGAAATTAATCAAGTATTAATGATGATCTTTTTTCCAATTAATAACTCGCCTGCAAAATCACTGTTAGGCATTCCAGTTCTTCCGCATCAGAATCAACGTAATATAACAAGTCCGAAATCCATACAATTTACCAATGACAGGAAAAAGCACAAACATAAAAGGTAGTCAGAATTCTCATTTTCAATAACAGAGCTGGAATTTGACTTTATTACACTGACGGAAATGAAAATTATTAAAAGACTAGACCAGGAGGAGCAACCTTACTACATTTTACAATGATCTTTCGAACACGAGAAATTATACATACAGATATATACTTACAGCAGGAGATGAAATTTAATCCAATATCAAGATTCTTTATCACAGAAGCCTTCAAAAAATAATTTATGAGATCCGTTTGTTGCTTCTTGAGTTCATGACAGCACACTACCATATACAGATCTGGCATAACCATATCAGCAGGATCGTTACACTTTCTTAGAAAACATTAATCAGATGATCCGAATAGGTAAGTTGGTGATTTGGGACAGTGTCGGTAAATAAGCATCAAAGATGCTTGAAATTGATGGAATGAAACAGTTGTATTACCTAAAAGATTAGCCAAATCGGGTGGCCTTGATACAAGAGTAAACCTTGTAACTGGGTTTTAAAAATAGTCCTCGTGAATTGCACCACCAATCAGGTCAAAATTGTGAAAGATCTTCAATTAATCTCCAGTGCTAAACATCCTAATCGACACTTTTAGCACCTCTCCGAGGGATGGGAAGATCAAGGACAACTAAGAAATAACATCTTTCTGACTCTCTGATGTATTGTACTTCACCTTGCATAAGCTTCAAAATCTTCCTGCACATGCTGAGCCCTAGGCCTTCTTGAGTTGTCCATTGACTGCTGTGAAACATATCTTGAACTAATTCAGGAGGAAGACCTTCACCAGGGCAAACCATCCTTCACATAACATCACCATCAGTCAATTTAATAACAAAGACACTTGACATCACAGAGAAGAAAACAAGCAAATGCTACACATTGCCCTTTTTTCAATGGTCATTATTTACATTTTCATCTTGTTTGTACAGAAAAAGCCTTCAAACAGAAGCATCATTAACTGATTCATATAGAAGTATCAAACAAATTTTCAAGAAGACAGAAAATAGGAAGTGCAGATGACTCTCAAGTCTCAACTGTTGTATTGTTCTTTGTTCACCGTATCATGTTACTTGACTAATTAACATAGCAAGTTGGATATCACAATTGTGACGCTTATAAATCTATACATACTGATTTCTGTAGCATACCTTAGCATTGCAACTCAGACCGGTCCAATTGAATCCAAATCTAGCAATTCATTTTGGAGAAAATTATAAACCTCTCCGCCATATAGATTTGACCTATTACATACACACTTTGGTCCCCTCTTTTTCTAGAATTCAGCACTTCAGTCATTTATTGGCTAAAAACAAGTGTACAAGAGTTATAACTTTGTTTCAAAACATGTTGTTCTATCCTATAAAAGGACTAAAGCATTTTATTTTATAAAACGTAAAAAAATATAATGTTGAATTTTGAAAAAAAAAAGAAAAAAGGAGGACCACAATAAGTTTTTTTTTTTATTTTTTTTTAGCCCTTTAGTTTTATTTCCAGTGAATAAACCAAAACTACTTCCAAACTGAGATTTACACCTTGGAAATAAGATTAGACCCGTTACCTAATTATTAGGAGAAGTTGAGAACAAACGGTATTCTAAAGGATTTACCAATTAAAGAAAAACTTCATAGCAAGTCATCACAAAGACGAGAAATAAATTTATTTGAATTAAACATTCATACAACTATAGCAATACTATCAAAAAAGAGACTTGGAATAAAAACAGAGGAAAAAGGAGAGGAAGGGAGAACAGCAATCCATATAAATATCATTAAAAATATATCCAGAGGAATGCAAGGATGACATACCTGAATTCTGTGTGCACAACAGTGACTCTATCAGAGATTTGCTTCAATGTTGGGCGAACATGAATCTCTACCCAACCTTCTAAAGATGGTGCATAACGCACCATATTCAACAAGAAATCAGCCAACACCTGTTGAATTCTCACCTGATCACCATATACAGCAAGAGATTTTATTTCCTCTGGAATATCGCGAATCAGTTGTAGATTTCTCTCTCTCAGCAATAACATTATTTGGCTAACGACAGCATCTATGACACTCCCAAGTAAGAATTCATCCTTCTCAAGCTCTAGTGAACTAGTTCACAAGCAAATGGAAATTCATTAGAAATATCTAGAATGGAATCTCCAACGTAAAAAAATCACGAAAATGATTTGACGCAAATCAAGATACTACAAACAAGTAAAGCAAGGATCCAATATATTTTAAATAGACTTATTCAAGAAAGAAGTTCAAAGATTCAATCAATGAACTTATTCAAGACTTGTGGAATAATCTATTTACCATTGAAAATTGTAAGGAATCGTCAATCGTCAATCTAGGCATTCAAGAAAATAAATCAAACTTGATGACCATGATTCATGTGTAAGAATGAGCTACCATGTTGGAATAACAAATTCAACTCTTTCTGAGTTTGAATTGTTCTATGTTGAACATGTTTATATTGTGTTGGGCCGCTTATATTTTGTTTTAGTCCATGGCTGAAAAGACATATTTTAATTATTTAATTAGTGAGTTTTGAACCTTTTTTATGTTGACTTAAAGCCAAAAAAAAAATTTAAGTTTATTTTTATTTTATTTAGAAACTTATCCTTATCTATAAAGCTTACCCTGGTCTAGAAAGCTTATTTTTAATCAGTAAACTTAAATTAAGATTTTCGTATAGCTAAGTCACTATAAATATTTAGTTAAATTCATGTATTTAAAACACTGCAAATTTTGATTAATATAACTTTTGTGAGAAATTCTCTCAGTTTTGGTTCTTGTTAGAATCATTAGAACTTATCAAAACTAATCCCCTTTGTGGCGTTCTTCAATTATACCAAGATTTTTTAGTACAGATTGCTATTGAGTCAAGATTTCTTGTTTTAAATCTGATTTGGTTTTCCAAGGGGTCGCATATTATGCATAAAGGTGTTGGGTCTCATATCATGCGTAAAAATATTAGGTCTCAAAGCAAGTCGGTTGAGGTTCGCATCAGGATTGCACTCGCCTAACTTGAAGTTCATAAAACTTATATTTATTCTAAAATATGTAAGTTATATTCAAAAATGTAGTATTACTAAAGTCAAATATTAATCTTAAGGATTTATTCACCAATAAAACAGATATGTTTGACCTTATTTCAGTTATAGCTGCTACAGCATAATGCTTCCTTACATTAATACAATGGTTGCGAGTCAGATCCAAGACTCTACAGTTTATTATCAGGAAACACAGTAAAAGATTCTGCAAATATATTCAATATGAAAAACCTGTATCAGTTTGACATTTGATTAGTGCGAAAATGGATATGTAAACAATTATCAGTGTCATATTCTGCTAAATGAACAGAAATTTGTGCTGTGCCAGCTGGAGCAGAAATGTTGCATGCATCACATTTCTTAGCAAATCCAAAGGCTACAATAATTCAATCAAGGAAAACTCACCCATCTTCAATGCTCTCCAGATCAACATCTCGAATGATCTTCAACATCTGCTTCTCACAAGCAGCACTTGTTTCAAGAAACTGCTTTTGATCCTCAGTCAAGTCAGTAGCCTCCAAAAGCGAGTTTGTAAACCGTATACCACTTAGAGGATTCTTTATTTCCTGGCAAATGTAAGCCAACTCTTTCATCCTTGTAAAGCATTTTTTCTCCTGGTGTCTCTGGACTTTCAAAGCTTGCTGCAACTCAGGACTTGCAATCTGCAAGAAGCAGAAGGCTCCAATAATCTGGCCATCCATATTTACCCTCTTGTTTGCTGTCAAAAGAGCTTGCACAAACTTTCCATTCCGGTCAAAGAAGGAAAATGGAAACTTGTCAGTATCCTGTCCTCCAACAGCATTGTGCAAGACAATCATGAATTTTGTCAATGCATCTGGACCCTTGAGCCGACAGCAACTGCCAAAAACCTCCCCAACCAACAATTTCCCAATAATTTCCTCTCGGGTCCACCCTGTGAGCTTTTCCATGGCAGTGTTCCACTCCAAGCAGCAAGTGTTTTCATCTGAAGCAAATATTGGAGGAATCAAAGGATTGGGACTATGAACAATTGCCTTGTAATCACCTTGGATGTGGATGAATTTATCCATTACTACTTTTTGACCAGTAATATCCTGACCAACAAAGCAAACTCCAACTATATTATTCATGTAATCTTTGCTAGAACAAGCATTCACCACCACAAAAACAGCCTTCTTTTGATGTTCAGAGCCAAATGTCCTCATTTTTATCTCTACATTCCGATCCTCTTCGCCTGCATTAGTTCAACGTCAGTAATATAAACAAGCTATCAAAGACCAATAAGACATCAATTCCAAACTAAGATGTTTTTCTGTTGCTGTCCTATATCAAAGCTCATCCCACTGCTGTGGTTCTATTGCTGATCTATGATTAACCCATAAATCAAATTTCTTTCAGTGACTACTGCATGAGCTTTCCAATCTTTTTGATAAAAATGAGTTATGTTAGAGACAACAGATATAAGGATTGCACGCTATAACTCTCTCTCTAGCACATAAAAATGCCCATAGATCAAGACCAAAAGAAATTTAAGTACTTTTATATGGAGAAAATCCACGTGCTTGATCACATAATTAAAATAAATGACGCTCTAAGAATAAGAAAAAGAAACCAAACTGGGCGACAGTTTAGAAGTATTGAAAGAGAACAAGAAAAAGAAAAGGAATTTCTTTACTGAGTTCCAAAGCAAATGGTGACACAAGGAATGACAATGTTGTTTGAATCAGGGTTTCAATTACCAGAATAGAAACTGCTTTTAGAATCAAAAATTGCGTAACATAGTTAAAGAAATGAATTATTACAGAAGGTAATTCTTTGAAAACAGAATAACCAAATCTTAGTTTAGACATGATAAATGAATTACCCATAAAGGATCATTCAATATCTAATCGGCCCCTTAGAATTCCGGTATTTACAACCCTGGTTTGGAACTCTCTAGAAAATATGGTTGCTCAGTTAGCAACTGCTTTAGGTGCCTATTGGTTATTGGAAACAGGAGAATACAACTGAGAATCAAGCATTTACAAAAATTAATTAGGAAATGAGGTCATGAGAAATCAGAAACCAAAATTCCTTATTACTAGATTTTCATTCCTACATGGTGGCCAGGTATTAGGAACCATCTAGGCAAGGTGATGCAGGACAGGAAGGAAGGCTAATACAGGTCTGATTTGGAACTAATGTGAAGGTTGAGATGGATAGAAAATATGGTTGAAAATTAGGAATTTGTAAGGACTGAGTTGGGGAAGAGAAATTAAACAAGAATAAAGAATATAGGGTTTGTTTAGGTAACATAAATAATAAATTTAGGCTTCACCCCTAAAGTTCCTTGGCATTGGACCTAGGATGAATCGAGTCACACAATTCGGAAAACAATAAGATTGTAGGAATATTTTTTATTGATTAAAAAACTGAAAACATTACATTCATAGGTATATATAGAGAGCTAAACAAGTCCTAAACCTTTAGAAAAAGACAACAAAACTAGTTCGCATCCTCTAAGGATTCGGAATCCTAAAATAAATTAAAAGGAATAATATTAATTTAAACTTATAAGGACTTTAAAATATGATGCTAAAATAAACATAAAGACTCCTAAAAACACCAAAACAACTTTTTCAATAGGTCTGTAAATTACTAAAATACTCTTACTTTAAAGAAAGATAAATTCTTACAATTTCCTACAAAAATAATAGCAAAATAACTTTAATTCAGCTCTCGATAAGCCTACTCATCATCTAAGGTATGCCAAATATGAGTTTGGGCATTAGAACGATTAACACTCTAAAACTATATGAACTGCCAACATTTGTAAAATGTAGGGGATGGAAGCCAAGCCGACCAAATCAAACCGAAACCAACGGTTTTCACATCCGTTTGGTTTGATTTGATTTGAAAAATAGAGCAAACAAAAAATTTAATTTAATTCTTGATCTGAGCATTTTTTCTTAGTTTGAAACCGAATCAAACCGAATTATATATATATATATATATATATATATATATATATACTTTTTACCATTATTATAACTAAATATGTTTAGTTTTATTTTATAAGCACCTAAATATTTTTTTTAATCTAATATTAATTTAAAATTTAAAAAAAATACTATTCATGAAAATTAATTAAAAATAAATAAAAATATTCTAATTATTGGAAAAGATAAGTTTTTTATGTGTTAATTAATTAAATATATATGTTTTATACTATATATTAAACTATTTTTGAGTTTTTTTATCACTGACACTTTGTCGGTATTTTTTTCCCAAATTTATAATAAAATAGTAACGGTTTATAAAAAAAAAAATTTAGTTTGAAACCGACAAACCGAAGACGATGAAACAAAACCAAACCAAAACAATAGTTTAATTTTAATAATGATTTAGTTTGATTTGAAAATTTTTTAAACCGAAGGGATTTGTTTAATTTGATAAACACCCTTCAAACCAACCAGACCGAATCAATACCTCCCCTAGTAAAATGGTATCATAGTAAGAAAATGATTCATATACATACACATATTCGATCATAATTCAGAATGAGATTTCAATTTTTTGTATATTTTGGATTCAATTCTTATGCTATGATGGGTTTCTTTCAATTGTCTTTCATCCAGTGATTGGTTTCAAATTTGTATTTTCGTCCATGTGGATTTTCAATTGAAACAATACAATTTATATCATAAATTTTTAAGTGCCAACTGACATCAAAAATCATCTTGACCCAATTGTCTCTTAAAGGGGAATGTCACATTTGAATAAATATAAAATATTAAACGCCTTTTGTAAACATGTTGCCATCGTACCCCGTCACAAGCTCAGATGTTACAATCTAGGAATGAGAATGAGTCTCCATTCTCAATCACTCCTTTATGCATATGACTTAATAGAGAATTAGAGTAGCAGACTTGGTCATAAGAGCACTTCAAAATTAAGAAACCAAGGTTTTTACTCATAAGCTAGATCTCTAAAAGGTACAATAGCAAAATCATTAGCCTCTTTAGAAGCAATTCTTAAGAGTAGCTACAAATCTATTGACAATGAATATATGTTTGCTCATCTTCTTTAGAGTACAAGAGACCCAATCATTAACCCTTCATTTTGGAACATGGATAATAGAGAGAAAAGATACGGATGAGGGGAAAACACGAGAGGGAAGTGATTTTCCCATGTTTGGAAAGAGAGAAAAATAGCAAAGGAAAGAAAATAAAAATTAATTTTTCTCTGGGTCCACCTGGTTTGAATTTGTCTAATTTAGGAAAAAACGAGAAATGAGTGATGAGAAAATAAATAGAGGGATCCTCCTTTATTTTCATCCTATTCAAACAAGATGTGAGAAAATAAATGAACGAATTTTCAACATATTTTCCCAGTTGCTTTTCTTTCCTTCCTCAAATTATTTTTTCTAAACAGAGTGTAAAAGTACTTCACTCTTCACTGCATATTAAAGTCATATACTTGGATAGCCTACACATCAGACTAACAGTTCACTTCAAAAGAAAGTGTGAAGTATGAAGGAGACTGCTTCAGCCTTTTTTGCTCTTTCTATGGAGAATGTCAGGGGCATTGTTTTATTCTTTCTTAGATCTAATGCCAAAATCCTAGAGAGCTATGCTCAGTCCAACTAGATTATTTTCTTTTTCATTTTAATATTATTCCATATTAGTTGTATTTCAATTCCCTATTCTAAATTCACTGATGCCCACTAAACATATTGTTGAATTTCAATAAAAAAAAAAATCAGTTTGTATTAGCAATATCACTGACTTTGAAATTTTTTTTAGAATTAAACCAAACTTTTTATGATGACTAATACGGCAACCCTATAGCCACAGAACTGTATTAAGAAAATTTTACTTGGCTATCATGTGAAAAATATGGTTGACAAATTCTACCAAAATCTAGCAATAGGAACTTTATTGAGACGAAAACTAAATAATTATAAAACATTCAAGCATCCCAAGTGTGTGAAACCATCAAATATCTTCTTATTATTTCACAAGAGCCACTATGATTTCCAAAGCTAGGTGAAACTTTCAGCTATGCGCAGGATTTCAAATTTTTTCCTTTTACATTTTCATTCATCTACTTTGATAATTCCAAAATTTTCAGGAGGAAAAAAAAAACCCTCTATTCTGTAAAAGTTTTGTTCTAAGGTGTAACTCTGCATGTTCAAATAGGATTGAAGGAGAAAAATATCCTGAAATATGTTAGATGTAAAATGATACCTCTTAAAGCACGATAAAGAAGCTTGTCAACAGTTTCTTCATACTCCTTATAAATAAGATCATGAACCAAAGACTTTCCCATAGCTTCCTCAACTGAGAGCCCTGTCAACTCTGCAACCTTTGCATTCCACCCATTTATGCAGCCATCAGCATCAACAGCAAATATTGGAGCAGTAGCAGTCTCTATTAACCTAACCATTTCTCTTGCAACTGAGCTGAGTTCATCTATCCCTTGCAACTCAAGATCCCCAAGCTGGGTATTTGCAACGGCCTTAGAATTGGTTGCTTCAGCATCCCTAAATGAGTCTCGCAGAATAAGCTGCAAAGAGTGAATAGCATCCATTTCTGCATTCTCCCAGGGTAAACTCCGGCTCTTTACCACTTCCAGAAATGCCTTGAATGAAGAGCGTGGATGCATCCTCTGCCCGTCATCCTTATCCTCTGGGTGATGCTTTGCACCACCCCATTTGATCTCCTTTGCAGTGTGAGATCGAAACCAGAATAAGAAATCCTTCGTAGTGATATAAGCAACAGCCATACCACAAACTGCATCACCAAGCGAGGCAGCCCCACGGTACCCAGCATCGGCCAAACTGTCTGTGCTCAAACCTGTTGAATCTCCATGAAATGCCAACAGCCACTCCACAATATCTTTTATTTGGGCTTCAGTTGGTGTCACGCCTAATGGATAGTACTTTCCTTGGTAATAAAGTGCTGCCCCATCACACTTCACAAGGTCCATAATACTTGGACTTTGAGTAACAATGCCAGTAGGAGAATCACGCAGAAGCATATCGCACAAGAGCGTTTGAGTCCTCAAAACATGCTTCTCTGAGAACTGTGACGCCAATTGCAAGTCCATATTCAACTGAAGCCCAAAAGCCTGCATTAGGAACTCACAAGCATAACGAAGTGGAAATGGAATGCTCCTAGCAGAAGTATGATGACAAACAACCAAACCCCAAAGCCTCATTGAGTTCCTCCCACCAATAGCTTCCTCATCATTTCCATTAATAATAACTGCCATCGCCAACGAGGCAATTGACCCCATATTTGCCATATACTGAGCATGACAACCATGTGGGGCACGAAGAGTCGAACCGACCAAGCACAGAGGCTGCATTAGCGCTTCATCCTGAATAACAGAAACTGCTGTGGCATGGCAATCCACTATCATTCTAACCCTGCTCTGCTTAAACAAAAACCTCGAAGCCTGAGGTATATCAGTTGAAGGATAATGCAAACCAATATAAGGTTCTAAATCAGGCCTCTTGCTCTCAGCTACAACCTCACCATGCTCATCCTCGTGAAATTTATAAACCATAACCCTATCATACCCCGTGAGTTCTTTAACACACTCCACAACAGTATCACACAAGAGCTTAATGTCCCCCCCAGGAAGTGACTGTAAACGAGAAATCGCACGAACAGCTAACTTTTGTGACTGCACAGCCCCAGCTATAGATAAAGCAGGGTCCTCCGTCCTAGCAGGCTCTAAATCAATAACAATCCCAACATCAATCCTATGCAAAATAGCGTAGAAGGGTTTTCCCGAGTTCTTGGAGTGAATCCAAAGAGGGTTCAATAACGTGATTTCCCTTGCCCCAAATGCTTTTTCCAGTAAAACCACACTCGAGGGCGTGAAAAGAGTACGCACATCAGTCCCAATAGAAAGGATTTCCAGTTTCTCTAGGGAAGGGACTGATTGCGGAGTTAAACCAAGCATTTCTCGTGCGTTCTCGCTATATGCAATAACCCTAAAAGATCCTTCATCAACAGCGATCATGCACCCAAAAGGCTGGATATGTCCACCACGTTGGATTTTGGATAGATAAGCAGTGATTTGCTGTTCAGGGACTGATTGGTTAGTGGTTCTCACTGATTGAGAATAATCAAAAGACTTACCCGACTCGCCTGATTGCTCAAAAACCGCATGGAGCTGAGCATCCACTGTGTACTGAGCAATCGCTTTGCTTACAGACTCGGTGTTGTGGACCCTCAAATTGCTGGTACCCGATGACTGAGCTGCTTGGTGGTGGTTGTTTTGATGCAGGGGTTGTTGCTGCTGCGAGTGCGCTGCTGCTCTGCCACCTGATGCCATTACTGTTGCTTCTGTTTCTTCTTTGCCTGTAATTGTTGTTGATTTTAGTGATGGTAGAAATCAAAAAACGGACACAATAATGCAAAAACCCACATGGGTTATGAAGATAGTGAAAGATTCTGTGTGAAAGTGAAGTGAAAAATCTAGTTTCATATACGTGGCCTTTGAAAATGGGAAGAGACTATACTTAAGCAGCTAACAGGAGAAAAGTTGATTTGGTATTTCGATTTGATCTTTTTTGTTTGGAATTTTACGGATAGAGGAGATGTTTATGTTTCTGTTTTTGTTTTTGTTTCGTTCGTTTGAAAATCGAATCAGAGAAAGGGAGGTGACTTCGGCATTTGTTTCTTTGTCATTACTTCTGCTATGAATTTTTCTTTTTTTTTCTTTTCAACCCTCACTTGTGGGCACGGGGAGAGAGAGAGCTCGCAGGTAGGGAAGGCTTATATTCCAGACCAGACCCGTTTGATTGGTGGGCGATGGCCGATGGGCACGTGACTGTGGGTATGCATTGAGAAGACATGCAGATTTTTATTTCCTTCCTTGACTACTTTTAATTTTTCATTATTTTATTCTAAACAAAGATCATTGTTTAGTTTTTTTTTTTTTTTTTTAATTATACTTTTCTAGTTTTCCTTCAACTTTTTCTAATTTTTATTATTTTATTCTAATCAATATCATTTTTTAATATATTTATTAAACTTTATTTTTTTAAACTAAAATAAATCCAATTATTTTAATCAAACTCCATCATATCATATCTTTAATTAAAAATAATTTAATTTAATAATAAAGTTCAGTTTTTTTATCAAAAATAATTTTATATTCTTCTTATAATATTAAAATATACATATAAAAAAAATTAACATTAATTTTACAAATAAAATTTAAATTCTAACATTTATTCTTAATATAGTCTTATTTTAAATTAAATCAAACTATTTAATAATTAATTTTAATGATTTTAATTTAAATTTTGTAACCATTAAATTAAAATTTTATCGGTAGTTTAATTTTTTTTAGTGAATTAATCCATCCTGAGCATATATATATATAAAATTTTTAATTGAACATTAAAAAATTATATATAATTAATAATATTAAAATTAAATATAAATTTTTAATTGGTCTCAAAAAATTATATATAATTTGTTAAATAATTATATATATAAATAATTGAATAATTATATTATATATATTTATATAATTATAATATCGAATCTCTATAAAATGAAGATGAGGATGGAGATACGGTGAGAATGGAGATCTCGTGAGATAGGAATTCACTCCTTATTTTTTAGAGTGTTTGGATAGAAAGCTAAACGTTATAAGTTGTGTTTTAGGAAGAAATTAAGGAGTTTTGTAGTTTTTGAAATGTTTAGGTGAAAGTTAAATATTATAAGTTGTGTTTTATGAGGAAATTAAGAAGTTTTATAGTTTTTGAAGTGTTTGGGTAAAAAAACAAAACTAGATTATTTTTAATATTTAACGCAAATTTTAAAAGCTGGGGAAGGAGTTTTATGATTAACGCTCATTTTTAATAAAATTAATTATTTTAACAAAACCCTAAATTTTATCCAAATACCACGTTTGTTCCGTCCCATTAACAGGAGAAAAATATTATCATTCCTATCCTTTTCCGTCTCGTTCGAAATAAATTCTTACGAAAAATAGAAATTTTCCGCCCACTGCCATCACTTGTCGTGCAACTCATGTACATCAACTCAAAATCCTTTAGGCCTGCTAGAATGGAAACAATCAGCATCCTGCCCATGTGACTCCAGTTTCTTGCCCACGTGATTGTAAATTGATTGCTCGACCCCTACTCTGCCCGCTCCTTTTCTTTGCTTTCTTTTCTTTCTTTTTCCTCCAAAAATTAGGCTCATAATTTGAAGCCAGATCGTACTATGGGTACTGTAATGGAAATATTTACAAAAGAAAAAATTATTTACTTTTACAAAAATTTTTGAAAACTTATACCACTATTTCAAAAGTTGGAAATTTTATTAATTTTTATGTTTGAAATAATTAATTTATAGAATTTAATTATTTTAGTATAAAAAATAAATGAATTTAAAATAAATAGAAATTATGTCATTCACAAAATTTTAATTTAATTAAAATTTGATTTATGGTTAAATTACATAAATACAGATCATAATCACCTTAAATTTTAATATTATTAATTATTGTTAAATAAATTTAAAAAAAAAAACATATTATTATGTAAGTTACACATTTAAAAAAAATGGTGTCATTTATAAAATAATTAGAAAACTTACAAAAGAATAGGTTTTCTTTCATATTACAAACTAAAAAAAAAATGCATATTTTTTTATAAATTATAGGTGTTTATAAAAAATGAGTTTATTTTATAAAATTTTCCACAGGTTTAAAAAAAATTGGTAATATTACACATTATTTTGTAAATTGAAAGTTTTATAAAAAATACTTTGTTTTATAAAATTATCCATAAACTTATAAAAAAGAATAATCTTACACATTATTTTATAAATTGAAGATGTTTACAAAAAATGGGTTCATTTTATAAAATATCCACAAAGTTAAAAAAAAATAGTAATTTTGCATATTATTTTGTAAATTATAGGTATTTACAAAAAATAATTTGTTTTATAAAATTATTCACAAAATTACAGAAAATGGATAATTTTGCATATTATTTTATAAATTGGAGGTTTTTACGATAAATGACTTAATTTTATAAAATTCTTCATAAAATTAAAAAAAAAATAGATAATCTCACACTTTATTTTTATAAGTTTGTGATTTTACAAAAAATATTTTATTTCACAAAATTTATCATAAACTTATAAAAATTAAATAATTTTGCACGTTATTTTATAAATTAGGGGCGTTCACAAAAAATAATTTTGCTATAAATTATTTTCATAAACTTATAAAAATAAGGTTAATCTTACACATTACTTTATAAATTAAAATTTTTTATAAAATTCTCCTTAAAACTTATGTTAATCTTACACAATATTTTGTAAATTGGAGATTTTATAAAAAATAACTTTGTTTTACAAGATTTACTAAAAAAAAAGGGTAATCTTGTATGATGTTTTATAACTTAAAGATTTTTACAAAAAATTGACTTGGCTCTATAAAAATTTTCAAAAAAACTTTAAAAAGGTAATCTTCCATGTTATTTTCTAAATTGAAGATTTTTATAAAAAAAAAAAAAATCATCTTATAAAATTCTCCATAAAATTATAAAAATAAGAGTAATTTAACTTACACAATAGTATATATGCAGAATTTTATTTATAAAAAATAGTTTGGTTCTACAATCTCCAAAAACTTGCAAAGAAAATAAGTAATATTACATATTAACTATTTCATAAATCGAAGGATTTTATAAAAAAATATTGAGTCATTTTACAATAAACTCGATATACAGATAAATCTGAAAATAACCTATTTTTATAGGCAAGCCATTTTTTCCAACTAAATGGGTTAATAAGATTAATTTTGAGATCCTTTATTTTTAAATTAATTTAATGAACTTGTATTAAGAAAAATAATGAGTTGTTAACAAACAAAAAAAATCAATTTTTTAATTTAATTGGCTTATAAGCATCCAATTGAACTTATAAATTATCAAATAAACTTATAAATAATCAAAATCAACATTTAATATCTTATAAGAAAAATTCTCAATTTTTTAATATATTGGATATATTTTAATACATTATAGTAAAAATTTCATTTTAATTTTTTTTTAAATATATTTGATAAATTTTGAAACAACATAAAGAAAATCATATTCACCTATTTAATTCCTTATAAATTAATAATAGAAAAGTTATATTATAATAATTGAATAAATCTTAAATTAGTAAATAAAAAAGACACTTTAATCTTTTTTTTTTCAAAATTTCATGTTTCAATTTTAAAAATAAATTGATAAAATAATTATATTTCTTAAATAACATAATTATTAACATAATTTTAAATCAATATAATTAGAATTATTAATTTTGAAATAATTAATTTTATAAATATGTAAATCTTATTTATGTCTGCTAAGTTAGAAAGCAATTTATGCTGTATCATATTTAATTTATATTGGTGAAATATATCTACTAATAAATGCTATAAGTTAGAAAGGCAACTTTTAGTTATCAATAAAACAGATTGCCTTTAATTTTTTTTTAATGATTAGCATTTAAAGTTAATAATCTAACCAAGAAAAATAGATGGGTTTACCGGTTGATAATCTATGTGAAAAAGATGCATATTTACAGGTATAATCTATGCTATAAGAGAAAATTATTTAGTTTTCCAAAAAATTTTGAAAACATACAGAAAAAGGATTTTTTTTTTAATTTAATTATATTTAAACTAATAATGATATTTTAAACTAATTAATTATTTTATTGAATAAATAATTAATCTTTGAAATAATGATTTTTTAAATCATCTTCAATTAATTATAATATTGGATAAATTAATTAGATTTACGTAAATCCAAATTTTAATTATCTATTCAATAAAATAATGATAGCAAATTCCTTTAACGCGTCTGTTTTTGTTGATAAGCAAAAAGGTTGGCAGTTGGTTGCTTTAATTCAAAGTAAAAGGTTACTTCAATTGGTTGTTTTAATTAAAGTAAATGGTCACTTGAAGTAACCTTAAAAAATCCCAACTTACTCGTGAAGTTCTGATACATGATACAAATGAAAGGCCTTATGCCCCTATCAATGGTACAACACTAATCTTACAACTAAATGGCAAACTCGAGAAATTTGGTGCTTATAGAAAGTTGGAAGCAGATTAACATTGCATTTGCTGCTTGTAATGCTCTCACTTGGTGTAGAGAACATCCTCCCATGGGTGTCGGTATAGCGGTTGTTTCAATCTCTTTTGGTCGAAGGTGTGCCTGGAATTGAAAGTTATTAGTCATATGCAAATATTAGAGAGTAAATATTTGAAGTAGATTGTGGTGGTCTATCCTACTCGTTCATATCCAACTAAACCCAAGAAAACACGAGACTATAGATTATTCCAAAAAAGTCAGTATCTCTATATAAGACTCAAAACCACACATGGGGACCGTAAACAGTTCTAACCTTAAAATCCTCGTAATTAAAAAGACTTTCAGGATTGGGAATCAAACAGATAATGTGTCAATATCAAGGGCCTGTTTGTAGACTAAGAAGCAACACAAAACAAAACCCAAAAGGATGGGGATAAGAAAATTTTGAAGTGCAATCTAACTCACCCAATCAAACCAATGGAGCGTGCCAACACAAAGAGCCCATTCAAATAGCCGATGTCAACGATCTCATCAATCTCCTGTTTTGTAAACATTCCACTGCCAGCAAGAAGATCCAAGAAGAGGGACCCAATCGCACCATCAACATTCAGGACAAGGTTATTGGCCTTTGATAGAGTATAGGTTTCAACTTGAACGGCATACTCCATGTACTTCACAGACGGAAAATGTGTACGAGCAAACCGTTGTAAGAGCTCTACCCTTTTATCTCTGTTGTCGCCCCTCTTGATCCTTTACACAGGAAGCAAATAAGAGTTCTCCTTTACACAGGAAGCAAATAAGAGTTCCCATAACTCAGATTTGCAATGGCAGTTAATAGAAGCACAAAAGGTTGGAATACCATGGTTTTTAGAGTGACATAATTCCAAAATTATACTGAGAGCCAAAAGTCTCCATACCTGTGCCCAATTCCAGGAACGCGAATGCCCCTTTTTTTCATGCCTTCAACGAATTCATAGGGTGTTAAACCCTGACAAGACACAGCAAAGAAATAAGTCTTGGATATACAAACCACGAGACTGAGAATTTAGACAAGAAACTTCTTATCACTGTAGTAACAATTCGTTAAAGCCTCACCCTGTTATAAGCATCCTTGAAGTACCGAGCAGCATCATCAATGGCACCACCAAATCGGGGACCAATTGTGAGCAAACCTGTTTTAGAAGACCATTATTCAGTGTTCTGTTCCATAATTGGCTCTCACAAGTGCACTTCATTTAGCATCTTATCAAAGAGAATTCAACAATGAAATGAAACAAGGAAACAATCAATTGACTACTCTTTTTTACCAGAGACAAGGCTGGAAACTAGGTCCTTCCCAGCCCTTGCTGTTACTATAGTGTTGTGAGCACCAGAGACACAGGGACCATGGTCAGCACATAACATGATGCATATCTGTATAAGATCACAAGTCAGTAAGAAAAACAACTGAACAATATAATTTGCTTCTAGATACATGTCATACCCTGAATGGAAGAGAGGGAGGTGGGGGGAGGAGATAAGGGAGGTGGGTATATTCAACTGGAATGCTTAGCAAATACAAAGATAGCAACAAAGTAATGAGAAACCTGCCTCAATAAAATGGGTACAGTAACGTGGAAGGCTACGTTTGAACCATAAGAGAGAGATGACATCACCAACACCATAACCCTGTTCAACAATGGAAGACATTGGCACACCAGCATAGCATGGTTCCTCACCTGCAAAATGGATTAAAAGATGAGCATACCATACTACCCATCTAAGACAATAATCACCTTATCATAAATAGAGAACATCAGTAAAAGCACCTCTGTCATCAGAGATAGTGGAAATAATATGAGTTGGGGCCCGAACTTTGCCACTCTTAATTGCTGTGTTAAGATCCTCAGGGATTTGTGGAGGCTTAACCTCCTTTACAGGTGTAATCTTACCCTCTTCAGCCTATGACAAATGGAAAGCTAAGTAAAGCCAGCAACGGAGATTTAGGGAACTTGAATCGAGAGGCCTTTTTGGGGTTGGGAAAGTTACAGGCAGACAAAATATTACTGTGTAGAAACTAACCAGCTTTTGAAATGTTTCCTTAATTGCAGTCTCAAAAGCTTCGTAAGAGGTGGGGACAACAGCACCAGCATCCTTCAATGCTTGATTTTTTGCTTGAGCAGACTCCATTTCACCCCCACTTTTAGCACCCTGATGTGGAATGCATGCAGGAAGATTAAAAACAGTGCAACTTTAGTGGAAAATGTCGGTTGATGATTTGTCAGCTGATGGCTGAAATACATTTGAGGCAATAACTTACAGCATGACCAAATTGGACTTCTGATTTGAAGAGTCGAGCACAAGTTCCACTGACCCAAGCAACTACAGGCTTGGTCACTTTTCCCTGTTTGAGGGCCTCAACAAGGGAATACTCATCTCGTCCACCAAGTTCCCCAAGTACAACTATCATCTTAACCTGAGAAATATCAGAAAGTCAGTTTGGACAAAAAGACGCCACAAAACGCAAGAAAGCATCCAACAGTCATGTTTTCCCATGGGAAAGAAGATATAAACAGACGCTCTTATTAAAAATTCATTAATGGGAGCAATGCTACACCTGTGGGATGTTGTTAAACCGCAAAACGTGATCAGAAAGAGTGGAGCCTGGAAACACATCTCCTCCAATTGCAATACCTAAACAATTTCCATAATACATACCCAAATTTAATTCAGATCTACATGCTTTAAACTAGCATAAAGAAAGTAGCAAGTATGAAGGAGTACCTTCATATATGCCATCTGTTACACGGGCAATTGTGTTATATAGCTCATTTGACATGCCACCCTGTGATCATATATGACAGATCATTCTCAGAACCATCAATAAACGTGATGGGCTAAGTTAGGAGATGATGATGGGGAAAGACATCAACACTAGGCAAAGTCTATGAGAAAATCATCAAAGTGTCATTCCTTTCAATTTTGGAATAAAAGCTACCAAATTCACAATAACAAGTCCAAAAACTGCTAGATGTGGTCCCATACTATGTGCAACCGATTAAAACCATGAAGAATTATGAAATGAATGAAACTAAGCTAAATGATGACAATCACATTGAAAAGTAGACTACTATAGTTCATCAAGCTCTAGACATAGAGAAAAAGCTTCCCAAAAATGATTGATGATGGTCTCAGGATTAACATCATTTTTTTTTTCCGCTTTATCATTCAGTCCTCAATTCTAATAGAGAACTAAAGTGAATTTTCAATTATATGTTTGATAATTAAAATACCAATCATGTTAATAACCTTGCATAGCAGCATCAAGCTGAGTTTTAAGGTACTTCGCTAACTGAGCGGAATATGCGTTGCTCACCATATTTATGGCAGCAACATTAACATCTTGCAGTAGAAGCACAGTAAAAAAGACAACCTCTTCAGTTACATTTTAAGTACAGTTGCCATGAAAGTTAATAATATGTGCATGCCAATAAGAAATTGGAGCAATGGAATGAAAACATACAGATTTAGAGACAAATCCAACAGATCCAGGTCTATATAGTTTGCAAGCAATTATGTTATCAATTGTTCCAGCAGTGTCACCTATCTTGAATGCTCCAGCCTGAACGCCTCCAACGGTAGCTGGGCCAATGACAACCTGCAACACCATCAGCATTAAAATTAGGATGCACAATAAAACTAGAATCAATAAATAGATCTTCAAGGAAAATGAATTTGGACTAGCACCATAGGATTCAAATACAATGCACTTCTTGATCATTTCATTCTCTTTTTTCAGTTCAAATCAAATGAATTAGCATAATAATCTCACCTTATTGTTAGCCCGTGCAAATGCAATTAATTGTTTGGTGTCTGACTCAGGAACACCCTCAGCTATTATAGCCACAACTCGAATGGTTGGCTGTTTCAAAGCAGCCATGGATGATGCAGCCGCACTGCAAATCAATCAATGTACAGTGACTTAGGAAATATGCAAATATAGATATTGTGCAATCTACAATATTAACAAGTAAACAAATACAAACCTTCTAAATGATGCAAAGTTTATAAATACATCAGCAGTTGGGTGTGCAGCACAAGCTGCCTCAATACTGCAAATAATATCAAAATGAGTGTCAGAAATCTAAACGCCAGAAAAATGCAAGTAACCTTTCATGGTTAAATCCCAAAGGTTGTTCTGTATATAAACTTTTAAAGGATTTCAAAGGTAGATGACTCAAATTTATTACCAAATAGTTGGCAAATTGCAATAATATAAGTTTGGTATTGAAGCTTTCAGTTTACTATTTTACCAGGCAGGGAACTAAGGTCATTTGACTTTTGCAATAATCTTTATGATCGAGTTATATATTTACTAAAGTTGTTTGACCATTGCAAGTACTTCCTAATCCGCCTTCAGCAAAAAATTTTGTCCAACTACAGTGCAAACATGACCATTGAAGGTATTGTCGATGAGAAATGGTTTTAAAGATGCTTTACATATCAACCACTATATATTGGACTTTTAGCCTACCAATACAATATTCTTCATTATGATATGAGTGATTGAAAAGCACCTATATTTTTTAAAATGAATTTTGTTTTAATTATTTCTTTGACTACATTTTTCACTATATATTATTAGACAAACAAGATTTTGATGATATTAAATGAATATTCATTCAACTAAATGAATTTTGAAAAACTATTCATAATAGCAGCGGCCAATTCAGTCTAATACATTATGATTCAATCCAATTCTGGTACACAGTTTACGATCCATTATTTCAAACCCTATGAGAAGTGCATGTTCTGATGAAATAGTATATGGGAGAGTAACAGGTCATCCAAAAGAAATCAAGCTTGAGAATGATCAGATCATATACTATTCAAATTCACTAAGTCAGATAAATGATCTATCCTCACACTGTAACTGACCTTCCCAAAAGCGGACTATCTTGCACAGATTGGATAATATATATCAAAAGCAAAATGAAACAAACATAGCTTACGCTGAATGTACAGGTATTGCAATTTCCTCTTGACCAAAAAAGAGTTTCTGGAATCCCTCTGAACCGGGGTTAACAATTCCAGCCACAGATGGCGTTTCTCTCCCTATAAATACATGAAAATTAAAATAACATCAATATTGGACATCAATCCAACAAAGACAGTAAGCTAGTTCAAGAACTTAAAACTTAGATGCAATCACAGCTACCCTCTGTTAATACATCCAAAGCAAAACAACTGGGAGTAACACATACCGCAAAGGAAATCAAAATCAAGCATGCGTTGGATGGGAAGCTGCTTGTAATTGTAAAACAAAGCCTGTGTAGTGCGAGAAAACAGTTGTCCAGTAGACATGGTGTAGAGTCAAGAGACCTGTTAACAAACAAGATCAAATGTAAAGTAATCAAATGCTTCCAAAAACAGAAAAAAGACAAAGAAATGGCTAATTGGGCTCCTGTTTCCTGCTTTTTAACTCCTAGAAGATGTTTCTTAAAACTGAAAATACAGTTTGCAGAACACTTTTTTATCTTTTTCTCTGTTTGTAGTTTTGACATTATTTCACTATCAAAACTATATCTAACTCACTAACAAACACCAAACGTGGAACACAAACAAGATGGTTTGATGAATACCTCAAATCAAAACCACCAAACCACACCTAACTTGAAGCTAAACTTTACCAGATCTTAACAAACAGGAATGACCAATCCAAAATCAAATCAACCCAAATAAAAAACGTAATGTAGTTAAAAGAACATGGAATTCCAATGAAGCACCGATTTCTCCTGTTAGACGTGAACTCAAGTTAAATAAGCACGAAATCATGCGCTAAACGACAAAACAGAATATCAACAACATTTTCTCGAGAAAATCATTCAGATTGAAACAAACAGAAAGAGACAGGAATTTGAATTGAGAACCAGATCTGGAACGAGAAATGGAGCAGTTAAATAACAATTTGGAATTTGAATCTACCTGAAACGGAAATGGACAGACTCTAAAACCTCGTAGAAGTCGCCGAACAGAGTAAAAAGAGAGAGCAAAACAAATGTTGGAATTTTGTAGAGGGGAGAAAAGGTAGTTATATAGGGGGGAGAAGGTAGAGCGAGAACTGCAGCTACCACAAGAAGAAGAGGGACGGAGAGCTGGTCACGTGGCACTTGGTAGTTAGACTCGCAGAGGAGAATTTAATTTGGGTTTTTTTTTTAATTAATTATTTTCGCAGAGTATAATTTTTGCAGTCAATTTTAAGAGAGAGAAGGTTGGGAGGCACAGTAAATTACGGTTTGGTGGCAGGTAGTAGATCAAGATGGTTGGGTGGGTGGGGTCTTAACTCTCAACTTGAAAATTTGACTAATTTTTACTTTTTTTTTTATTTTATGATTTTGAATATTTTATGTCTAGTTATGTATTATGATACGCGCGCGGGGATATTTGGATAAAAATTAATATTTTATTAAAATAATTAATTTTATTAAATATGAATATTAATCATAAAAAAAAAGTTTTAATTTTTAAAATTTACGTTAAATATTAAAAATAATTTATTTATTTTTTTTTATCCGAACACTTCAAAAACTATAAAATTTATTAATTTTTTTCTAAAATACAGTTTATATTCTTATTCAAACATTCTCTGCATTTCACTGTAGTCGGTAGGGCATCATGATTTTTAGCTCTTCATAGCCATATATCTTATAACATTTCCTTTTCCTAATTAAATAAGCTATAAATAATATTTATTTTTTTCCTTTTCATGTATAATTTAAATTTTCATTAAAAAAAATTAAATTATTTTTTATATATTTTCAAGACTGAATTATATTGTTATTAAAATTAAGCATTTTATTTAGGAAGAGCTTTAAACTTACTATGTCTTAACTCAAACTAGTTTGTATGTCTACCAAGATAATATACCATTTTAAGAATATACATTTATTAACTTTCTTCTCTAAAAATATTAAATCTCTTCGTTGTTTGTTTTGTTTTCATAAAAATATCATTGAGTTAATTTATGTGTATATTAATATTATATCTCATTTTTAAATATATTTTCCAACTGTATATTAAATTTTATTGTTAATAAATAATTATTATTTCATGAAAATTAAATTTGATTTACAATAAAAATGAAAGGGATTCAATTGTTGATTACATTTAGATCTCATTATCAAAATCTAAATTCAGAAAATATAAAACTATTCAAAAACTCAACTCACTTGGACTAATAAATTTTTTTTATTTTTTATTTTTTTATAAATTCAGATTTATAAGGAACGCTGCACATATAATTATCTTATTTATCAAACAACATTTTTATTTTATTTTTCTTTCTCTTTTTATTATTTTCTCTGTGCTTTTTTTATATGTCGTTTTAAAAATTCATCTATTTTTATTTTTAATTATCATTTTAAATTTTTAAAATAATATTTATCAATTTTTTTCTATTTTATTTTTATAGTATTTAATTAGAATATAATAACTTAATTTAAGATAATATTAAAAATATAAAATTAAATAAATTATTTTAAATTTAATTAATAAATATTTTAATATGCATATAAAACTTTAAATTACATATTAAAAAAAAAAATTGAAGAGAGTATGTGAGAATAATTTGATACCATGCTATTAATAGCATTGACAATTGACAAACATAAATAAAATGTTAAACGTGTTAATGAATATACCCATTAAAAAATTTCAAAAAACATTTATTTTTTGTGTTTGGATAAAAATTAGCGTTTTGTTAAAATAATCAGTTTTGTTAAAAACGAGCGTTAATTATAAAACTCATTCCCTCAACTTTTAAAATTTGTGTTAAATATTAAAAATAATATGATTTTTTTTTTTTATCCAAATACTTCAAAAACCATAAAATTCCTTAACTTTCTCTTAAAACATAATTTATAACGTTTAACTTCTATTCAAATACCCTCGTAATTGGGTTTTATTTCAGTAAACAACAGCCCTTGAATGAGGCACCATTAGTTGTGACACCGTTTTGAAGTTAAAAGATTTTTTTTATAAGTTTTTGCATGGTTAAATTATTTTTATAAGAATTATAATATTAATTATTAATATTAGAAGAAATATAATTTTTTTTATAAAATATTATATTTATTTTTAATAAATTATATACTTAATTAAAAAAATATTTGAACCTGAAAGTTTTTATAATAAATAGTTATTCTTTACAACTCAAGTTAGACCTTAAATAATAGAGTTCAAAAAATTTATTTATTGCATTTATAAAATAAACCATGGATCTCATTAATAAATAAAATAAATGTAAATTATTATTTTATGTATGAGATTTTATCTAATTAATGAAGTGGTCTATTTTTTCACACTAATTAAATAATTTTTTTAGCTTTAGTTCAAAATAAATTAATCATTTTGTCACCTTTTACTATTAAAACCTATAAAAAAATTAAATTATCACTCATTTCTTCTTAAATTTTTCATCTTAATTACAAAAATGAAAGCCCAAAAGAAAAAAAAAATTAAAGAATAAGCATTAAATAATAATAATAATAATAATAAAAGGAAATAAGAATGGGAATAACTTTTTACTATAAAAATCCATCAAAATTTATCCATTTTTCATAAATAAATAAAAACATTTCTCAAATAAATAATAATCAATTAGAAAAGCTAAATAGAAAACACCCAATTAAATTCATCATGCCCCATTAAAAGCAAAAACACAAAATAAATGCTACTGCTACTATTGTCGTCACCTCCTCTTTCTCCGCCAAAGTACCTTCAATTACCACCATTTCGAATTCTTGAATCTTGATTTTTTTTTTCTTTTTTTAATTCTTGAAAAAAAAAAAAAAAAAAAGGAAGAGGAAGAGATAAAGAAATTAAAGAGGAAGAGGGTAGTTGCTAATAATTTGATGTGAGAGATAGATGGAAAGGGTAGTTTAAGTATTCAAAATTTATTTTATTTTTTATTATTTTGAATGAAATTCATTAAAAAAAAAAAAAAAAAGACTGAATGACCGATTATTTAACGAAAATATAATGTTATTTACTATTTAATTAGTTTGACAAATAAAAATGACCATTTCAATAAATAGTGAGACCCATTTGGTGGTTTTCTTGGGGTAGAAGAGCATTTGGGAATAATAACTATAACGACCAAAAGAGGAAGGATTGTTCATCGTTGTGCTGTACCTAACACTTGAATTGTTGAGTTATAGTTTGTGCTTTTGGAGTTTTGGTACACCTGTAGAACTAATTTTTTGTGGCCAAAAACTTTTAAAAAATTTCAATGTCATGGAAAATTATTCACAGGATAATTTTCTTTTATGAATATCCGTACTAAAAATGGCAATATTTATATATTTTTTAATTAGCTGTAAGATAATATATCATTGGTCAATGCTATTAAGTTGACCTTTTCAATTCAATAAATAACATAGAATTAATAGCAAAATTAAAAGATTCATAAAAAGGAAAATATTTTATTTTATAATTTATCTTTAAAAATTAAATTATAAATTTATTTATTAAATATCAATTAAGTATGATCTTATTGACTTTATTATTTATTTTAGCAGTATGAAAAGTAAAAAAATTTTGAATTTGAATTTTTCAAACCACGAAAATTATAATTATTTTAAAAATAAATATTAAAAAAGAGATAATTACTTTTATTCTGTATCTCATAATTTTATTTCAGCCTATTAAACCAATAAACCTCTAATGAAAAAAAATTATTTATGAACTAAATAAGTTTTAAAAAGTTGAAAAATCTATTATTTTTTTATGTCTGTCACTGTTTTTACTTTTTTTTTTTTTTTCTATTAAAACCTGTCTCCAATAAATGGAATCAATGACTAAATCAAAGCATTAATCACTTAAACAGTGCATAATATATATACAATTATAAATGATTTATATATTTAAGACTAGGTAAACAAGGGTTGGGGGTTTTGTAGATTTTTTAGAGTCTAAAAAATTTTTGTAAAATTTTTTAAAAATTATAATATTATAGTAATTTTTATAACGAATCTAATGATATATTTTTTATATAAAATAAAAATCAAATGAATCTAAAAATATATATTAGAAATATTTTAAATCTAGACCATTAGATATTAACATTTTATATTTAATATTCTTATATTATATTTTTAGAATTCATTTGATTTTTATTTTATACAAAAATTATGTAATTGAATTCGTTATAAAAAATATTATAATATTATAATTTTTAAAAAATTTTATAAAAAATTTTTGAACTCTAAAAAATATACATAGCAAAAATTAATATATTTTTAGCACATCAACCCTTTAACTCAGTAAATAAGCATTAGCAATGTCAATGAGAGTCTGTATCATAGCTTTGAGCACTAGAAATTTGGAAGTGGCAAAAGACTTCATTTTATTGGTTGATTGCAGTGACTTGAACGTTATCACTTTAATTATCAAAATATATAATTCAACCAAATTTATACGCCAACCCCAATTTGCATTTATTCAATCATTTCACATTCTTACTTTACCTATGAACAGCATTCAGTATTTGACTAAGCCATATGAAAATTGGAATATGAACTACACTAGGGCTATGTAGAACATAGTAACTTTTTAAGTGCACTTAAAAATTGGAAAAAACCATTTGTTAAAAAAAAAAAAATGGTAAAAACCATTATAAAAAACCTGTGTTAATTTGATTCCATCATCATTTATTAATTTTCGAACCTTTCCTCGTTATTAGGCCAAGCATATGGTAGTGCCTAATTAAAACGCTAAAGATGTTGTAGTTTATTTTGTTGGGCTGTTAAAGTGGAAGAGTTTGGTGAAAGCAACAAAGCTTTTGCTTCAAACTTCAATGTTGGAACCTAATTATATAATCAGTTTTTAATTAGTAGTTTTTTATTTAAGAAAATTGAAACCTTTCCCAGCACAAAAGTGTAGGTTGACTTTTTTATAAAGTGATTTTTTATTTTTGATAAAAGGAAATGTTAAAACCAAAAAATTACATAAAACGCTTTTTTTTTTTTTTTTCTGAGGTTATATCACAAATATGATGCAGTAATAAGCTACTAATTTTTTGAGGAAGAAATTATAGCACATGTTACTAAAGTATAATGTAAGAAATAAACTCATCTACTAATTAAACTAAGTCTTCGAGTTATATGTATTATTTGACTAACTTATTTTGTGGATTAAGAGGGTGTTTGGATAGAAAGCTAAATGTTATAAACTGTATTTTATGAGAAAGTTAAGAAATTTTATGATTTTTTAAGTATTTGGATAAAAAAAAAAATTAGATTATTTTTAGTATTTATTGCAAATTTTAAAAGTTAGGGGAGAAATTTTATGATTTATGCTTATTTTTAATAAAATTAATTATTTTAACAAAATATTAGTTTTTAATTGGTGTTCATGGAGTAGATGCTAACAATGACTTGAGCAGAACGCTACTCGAGGTCAATCTCAAATTGGCTGAAGTTATAAAAAAATAATAAAAATAAATTCCCAACTTGGGTTTTAAATGGGAGAGAAAATTAAAAACTTTCACAAGTAGACAAAAGTTCAGATACTGTAGCATTCATTATAGTAAGTGGAATGAGATTGAAGGACTGTGACTTATTTTCAAGTCTAATGTTAGACATACATATCCATATTATATTCTAATCATAAGCATATTTTTATTATATTTCTGTTTCAGTGACAAGCAGTTGGAATTTTAAATTAAGTTAATTATATATATAATTATGCTTAATTGATTGACAAGTATTTGAGATTTTGATAGGTTTAATATATTGAATCTTGCAGACTTTGGACGCTAATATATTTCTTAATTTTGAATTTAGTGTTATTTATAATTCTACTGTGAATTTTAAATTTTAAAGTCCAATGGATCCTTGAAATTAATATTTTCAGTATAAGGATCCGTGACAAATCTGTAAGTCACAGTAGGTTTCCGTTGAATGAACAATCACCAAACCTAAAATTAGTTGAAAATTATTGCACTTTTTAATTTTTGATATGCCAGGAATGGCTATGTGCTTCACGATTTTGCCAAAATGCTCCCAGTTTGATCAAATTTTCAATCAATAATGCTTCACGGACTGAACTCTCAAGCAAATTTAATATATAACAACAAATCAAACTAAAATACCATTAAAAATATTTTCCTGAATATTAGAAGTCTGATTTTGCATTATAAAATATGGTCAGACTCATCCAGTCAGTCATGTGCCAAACAAAAACTTTTGAAGAAAAATATGACCTTTTGGATCACATGACTTAATTAAGTTTTCCGAAAATCATTATTCAGGTAAAACAGAAAATTCAGGCTGCATCAGCTGTTTTGCAGGAAATATTAGATCATAACATTTGACTGTTCCCACCAAACCAAGCGCTTCTGTAAGAGCCTGTAAGAGATGATCTGGGTGATCCTCTATACAAGTGATACCGTTCTGTGATTGCATCGATCTCAAGACCCTTCCAACGATCTGGAGTTATAAAATTAGACATCTCCATTAACAAAACTTCCAAATATAGTAGTTAAAAACTGGCAATAGAGAGCATCTAATACTAACCTTGCGTGCATACCCACCATAAGCTATCCCACCGATTAATGGATGTCGTGAATTAGGTGTTGAGGCTATTGATCTCTTATCTTTTGAGTTCCCTAGAAGAAGGGAAAAATAACGTGAAAAAAGGATACATTATAGCATAAAAAGACAAGAAATGTGGTACATATGAAATTACCAGTAACTACTGCTGTTTGAAAAAATCCCTCCTTTTTTAATCCATCAACTGTGTGAGCATTTGTGCCACCCGCCAATTGATAAAAACCTGCCAGCACAGGAAGGCAAAGAACAGACTTTTACATATATAATCAGCCGGCAACAGATCAAAATGACCATATAGTGAATCTGCACTTCAACCATAAGGCTTGTCTTTGGCAGCAGCCAAACGAACAGCGAATGCAATTGATTCCCTTGTGGCACCTCGGCCAATATCTCCACTCATGGGGCGGCCATCCAACTTCAGTTCACAAAGCACTTGGATTGTTAAAAGAAAATGTTTTTGTCAATTTGTAATGATAACACTTGAATCAAATTCAATATATTGGAAGAAACAGGAGGCAAACCTGCCACAAATTGGGGCAATTTAACTCAGGTTCCATGACTGAGTACATAGTGTTCATTGAAGATATAGTTGAATCCCCAGAATAAGGTAGGCTAACCTGTGGATAGTAAAGGTCAGTACCAGTTATTCAAAAAATCAATATGGCACAGATGATATAATAGTAGGTCACTCTATCCTCCATGAATATTCAGGTCATTAATAGTAAAGGTTTTTATACTCACTGCTACTAGTTTCAGGTATGTGAGAGAGTTTCCCAGACGATCCCAAAGTTCTTTGAATGGAGCCATCTGCCTACACAAAGGACAAACAGACAATTTTTTAGGATCATTGCTTCTACAAAGATTATTAGAACATGAACAGAAAATAGAATATGTAATTGTACTTCAAAGGGGTGCTAGGGTGATTTTAAGACTTGGAGGACATAGTTACAATATACAGGCAATATGAAAAGTTTATTGGGAAGAATGTACAAAAAGAAGAGTATGAAAAGAAAGGGGAAATATAACATAAATTTGCTCTGAAATATCCATTTCATTGTACTTTAACAATCCAATTTATCTGTCACGGAATTGTACCTTCCACTTGTATGTATCTCTATAGCATCAACATCATTTCTTTTCAGAAGTTTAGCAGTAGCAGCAGCATCTCTAACATAAGTAACCTCTCCTAGATCAATTTGAATAATCAGTTAAAATTTAATAGGAACAATATGACAAAATTCTGATGCGCTTGAAGCCCTAAGAGAGGAAAAGAAAAAAGAAATTCACAATTGCATAGGGGAAATTTTTTGAAGTATTTATAATGGATGGAATCAAAGCCAAAATACTGAAAAGATTAACATAACAAAAATGAAAAAGTTCACTCACTTATTTTATCATAAGGGCATACAGGAAAGCAACGGCCACAGCCATAACAGCGTTCAGTTATGACTCCGCCCTGCATATATTAATATTAATTACAAAGAAAAATAAATATTGGATCAATGAGAATGATATAGGAGAAAAAATATAAACACCAGCAAGTTAAACATCATCTAAAGACCTTTAAGACCATATCTGTCCCATAGGAAAAATCCATTGTTGATTTATGTCTCTCTAATGATATTGCATTTGCAGGACACACATTCTCACATGGCCTTGAACAATCCAGTGGACATTCCTCTGGATCAAATTCTGTTAAACAAAACACTAAATTCAGCTTAATAAAATTCACAAAATTCACAGACCTAGCCTTGCTTGCTCAAACACTTCAAAGAAACCAAAACCTGATATTTGACCCAGAATATTAGATATAATGATTGAATTAATTATATGGCCAAACAGCTACAAAATCAAATTACCCATATAGGAGCATTTGAACTATGAACTTATAAAAACAAAAAAAAAAAGGAACAAATTTTACCAGCTTTACGAAAGTGAAGATCTTCATCGTCATTAACACTAATCATTACCCAAGGCCTTCGAATCTGCAAAATTTCTCTTGCAGCTTCAATACCTTCATTTACAGCACTCACCACTGATTCATCAGCAGCACAATCAATGCAATCAACTGAAAAATAATTCACTAATTAATCATAAACCCTTGTTTGATAATCAATTTCTAAATTAAAATACAATAGACTAAATTAATCTGAGATTGTTTACCTCCAGCCAGAGTGTAAACCAGAGAGAGATTTCTGATATCAACAACATCCTAGAGAGAGACAAGAAAAAGGGAATAAATAGCCAATTTAAAATTGGAATTATGTGAAATGGGTTTTAGGGTTTTAAAACCTCAAAGCTTGCACCGCATATAAGCTTGACCCAGTTGCCCTTTTGCAGTGATTCCTGTGGAGCACACAAAATTGAAGGAACCTTAAATTTTCTCACAATGTTTCTGACATTTTCAATGCATCTATCGATCCTGCGACTCACTTTTCCTGAAATCAAAGAAACTCTTAAATCTATGCTTAAATGTACAAGAAAAAGTAGTTGAAGAAGAAGAAATAGAAGCGAACAAAACCTTGATGTTGAGCTAGAATTGTAGCATTAATGGATAAGCTCAGTGCCGTCATGCCAATATACAAAGGTACAGTAACAGATTTTATCCGTTAATTTGACAGATTTAACAGATTTTCGCGGTTTCTGAAAGATATTTGTAGTCCAATTGGACCTTATGGGCTTTCCCCAGTATCCATAGAAATAGGTAAAAGGGCCTCAAAATCCCTACCAAATCCAACCAAGAAACTCAGGGCCTCTCCGGGATAGGATATCCAAATTAAAAATTTAAATACTAATAATTTTTATTTTCCTTTAAGAATGTACTTAAAAAAAAAATTAAACATGCAATAATGCTATTAACTTTTAAACTTTAAAAAATTTCACAAAGAATGGATTAAATGCTTTTAAGTATAAAATAATAATAAACGTATAGTATTTAAATTATATAAAATATATAATTCTATTAATAATTATATAAAAATGATAATTATTGTTCTAATAAATATAATTTTATATATTAAATAATAATATAAAAATAATATAGCCTTTCAATTATTATCACTTGAAAAAATTTGCTTAAACCACAAACACAACTTTTATGATCATTATAGCAAACTAAATACATTACAAATATAATTATAATATATTATTACAAAATTTATCTTTAATTTTAATTTACAACAAATTCAAATATTATTATAAATGTATCATTAAAATGATAATTATTGGATAAATGTTTAGATGTTTATTTATATTTATTAATATTTTTGTAAATTTTATTGTTAATATTTCTTAATTTTTTTAAATGCATTAGTTAAATTATAAAATAAAAAAATCATATTGTATAACTTAAAATTATAAGAAATTAATTAATATTATATAAAAATATAGATAAATCATGGGACAACAATATAAAGCTAGTAAATAAAAATGAGAATGTTATTAATAATGCTTAACAGTTACATTGAGTTTGATAATAGCTCTCAAATTAGGTATATCCATGAACTCAGTTTGCATAGTCCCATACCCCTTAACAAATCTAAAAAAACTTGTCCCAGATACAACCCCAAATTCCCTTTCCTTCATTGAAAAAATATCAGAACCTTGTATTTCTAAGGTGCTTCCTTTATAATCACCATCAGTGAAAATAAGAGAAAACACCATATACAAACCCTTGCCATCAAGCTGAGAGTTTATGTAAGTTCCTTGGGCCCTACCAATATTTTTGGAATCAATAGTGGGTCCTTCAGTAACTGGATCATCAACAACTGCAACAGTCCCAAATTGTAGGATGTGGAAGTTGGGCCCACTTTTACCGGCAACGGTAATTGCTGAGGTGTCATGGCCACTGAAGTAGTCATGGACATAGACTACAAGGTTGGTTTGCATTGGTTGATGATGATCTTGTTTAGGTATTGTGTAGGAAATATAGAGAAGAACTAAGCTGGATATGAAGAAGAGGAAATTGATGGACATGGCTATTTTCAGAGATAGTTTTTAAGAGTTCAAGGAAATTAATTGTGTTTAACGTTTATTAATGAAGCCATGAATGGGAATATGCTTGCCAGCAAATTGGTATAGTTCCAGGAGCAAAATGACAAAGCGTTGTAATGTTAAATGTTAAACAACAAAATGTTTAGTAAAACTAAGTTGATTTTTAATTATTTATTATTTGTTGTTTTGGGATGTAATTCTCTACATCTTAAAGTCCATTGAATGAATATGTGATTTTGAGTTTTTAATTAGAAATTAGAAAAACCTTTTCATTAAACCACTTGATATTTGAAAACCCATTTCGATAAATTTAAGATGGAATTGGATAAAATATATAAGAGGGCAAAACTATTACATAAAAAATTATCTTTTTTTGTGTTTATAATTTTTTTTTTAAGATGTGTATTTTTATTTTTCTTTCATATTTGATTATAAAATTAATGATTAATTTATTAAATTCTTAGCAAATTATTTTATCTAAAACTTCATTTTCAATATCACTATCAAATTATTCTAAAAAAAAACACTATCAAATAATTCTAAAAACAAAAAAAAAATCTTTCAATTTAATTATATCGTGCCTCTCTAATTATATCTAATATTACGAGATCAAATTTGAAAATATTTTCAAAATTAAAAAACTTCGACATAAAATTATGTGGTAAGAAAATAATTTTAAATCTTTTAATGAAATTACACTAACACCTTATTTGATATAAATAAATTCTATAAAATTTTATAGAATTTATTTATAAATTTATAATTTAATATTTATTTTAAATTTAAATTTATTTTAAATTTTAAATAATTAAATTCATAAAATTTTAAATAATTAAATCAAATTTTATTAAAATAATTAATATTTTTAAATAAATTTTATAATTTTAAATTAATAAATTTTAAAAAAGTAAAATATACTTATTAACTTTAATTATGCTGAGATTTTTACATCTTTATTTATATTATTCTAATACAAATGGCGAACTCTTTCTTTCCACCATTAATCGCTGCTGCTTCTTTTTCTTCTTACAGAGTTAAGGCTTCTCCTCTTTTTTTATTTATAATCAAAATCAAAATGACTTCCTCGACATCCTTTTCCATCTTCTGACAACAATTGGTTACTCAACAAAACCACCCATTAATTTCTATCCAAGAACAGTCTTCTTCAACCAGGGAATCATCAAAACGACGCCACTTAATCTCCCCACAATTGCAGCTCCTTCTTCAAAATCCTCTGTTTTGACTTCAGCAGCTAAGGCCAATCCAATTGGGGAGCATGAATGGACCCATGAAGGCTCTGTTACTGAATCGTTTCCCAATGGTATGTTTCGGGTACAGTTAGACAATGAAGATTTAATAATACATATATTGTAATAAAGAAATTTTTTAAAAATACATTATTAGAGTATTTTTCATTAATTAAAATATTAAAATAAATTTTAAAATTATATCAAATATAATATATAATTTATTTAAAATAAATTTTATATTTATTATTTAATATATCAAATATGAAAATTTATTTATAAATAAATATTAAATAAAATAAATTTTTTAATAAAATTAAATCAAATATAATAAAAATTAATGAAATTTATTTTTTTATTAGACGAAACACAAAATGTAAAAACGATTAATATAACTTATTGAGGGATTAATAAAAACTCAAAACCCTCCGTAATTAACTTCCATAATTTAAGGGCAGTTAATGCCAAAAACAACGTATAACCGTTGACGTTTTTCTCTGACCACCGTTCCCATCCTAACGTCACATTAGACCTCCTAAACACACTGGTAAAACTCAAACAACAATCCGGTGAAAGTTTTGGAGAGAGAAATCTCTTCTCCGTCTTCTGTTTCTCTCTGTTCTTTTCCAAATTCTAAACTCTTAATCCAAACAAAACATTGTTTAAATTCATAAATCAAATTACTGTGGAACCAGAATCCCATTATCATTATATTATCATCCCCATCATATATTCTTTTCCACGTTGATTCAAGGTGCAGGAAAACATTTGCTCTCCTTTTTTGAATCCTCTGTTTTCCTGTACTCTGTTCTCTTTTTTCTGTCTCATCTTAGATATGAACTACAATGCCTTTTTTTCTCTTTTTTTCATCTTTATCACCTTAAATACAACCCCAATTTCTTGCAAAGACTCAGAATCCAAATCTCATGTCCTGGCATGTGGAGCTACCAGTGATGGAACAGATAGCGATGGCAGAAAATGGGTACCTGATACAGAATATGCGAGTTCTTCAAGAAATTCAATAACGGCAACAGCTGATATTCAAGACCCTTCATTACCATCCACGGTTCCATACATGACAGCAAGAATTTTTACTTCTGCATCCACATATAAATTCTCTGTTCCTACAAAGACTCGAGTTTGGGTCAGACTCCATTTCTATCCAGCAACATATAGCTCTCTCGAACCTAATACTTCCTATTTCTCTGTTACTGCAAATAAATTCCAACTTCTAAAGAATTTCAGCGCCACAATCACCTGCAAGGCTCTTACAATGGCGTATATCATCAAAGAATTCTCTTTAACACCAACTGAAACGGGGAATTTGGATCTCACATTCACACCCTCTAAAGATTATAATGATTCATTTGCTTTTATAAATGGAATTGAAGTAATTCCCATGCCAGACATTTACCAGTCGGCAGCAATTGTTGGTATCAGCGACCAAACTCTTGATGTTACTTCCAATTCTTTGCAATCAATGTTCAGGCTCAATGTTGGTGGACAATACATTCCCGCAACCAATGATTCAGGCCTTACAAGAACATGGTATGATGATACACCATATCTGTATGGTGCAGGTTTTGGTCTCACCCAGCAAGCTAATATCACAATTAAATATCCAACAGAAGAAGTTCCAAAATCTATTGCCCCTTTAAATGTTTATAGTACAGCAAGAACAATGGGAGCAGATAATAAGGTGAATCTCAATTTTAATCTTACATGGATATTTACTATCGATGCAAATTTTACCTACCTTGTGAGATTCCATTTCTGTGAGTTAGATTGGACCAGGGCTAATCAGAGAACATTTGATATTTACATAAACAATCAAACAGCACAGTCGGCTGCAGATGTAATTGGGTGGGCAGGGTCTAGAGGAGTGCCTGTTTATAAGGATTATTCAATTTATGTTCCTGATAAGGTCGGTGACGATCAATTATGGGTGGCATTGCATCCTAATGTAGAAATGAAGCCTGAATATTATGATGCAATTTTGAATGGATTAGAGATTTTTAAGATTAATGACCCTAATGGGAATTTAGCTGGCCCCAATCCAGTGCCATCAGCTATGTTGCTTAAAGCAGAAGAAAAAGCAGAAAAGGAATTTTCTTCACCAGGAATTGCTGATAGTCCCGTAATTGGTGGCATTGCTGGTGCGGCTGCTGGATTAGCAGTAGTTACTATTGTCTCCGTTTTCGTTTTCAGGAAAAAGAAGGGTCTTAGTGGAAGTCAATCTGGAACTCATAACTGGTTGCCCCTCTATGGAAATTCCCACACGTCAGCAAGCAAATCAACTATTTCAGGTAAAAGCAGTGCTAGTAGTCATCTTTCGACGCTGGCACAAGGCCTCTGTCGCCATTTTTCATTGCCAGAGATCAAACATGCTACCAAGAACTTTGATGAGAATAATGTTATTGGAGTTGGAGGATTTGGGAAGGTTTATAAAGGGATTATTGACCAAGGAACCAAAGTTGCCATTAAAAGATCAAACCCATCTTCAGAACAAGGAGTTAATGAGTTCCAAACAGAAATTGAGATGCTTTCTAAACTTAGACACAAGCATTTAGTATCTCTAATTGGATTTTGTGAAGAAGATGGTGAGATGGCTCTGGTTTATGATTACATGTCAAATGGTACTCTTAGGGAACACATTTATAAAGGCACCAAACCTACTAATTCATTGTCCTGGAAGCAAAGATTGGAGATTGTTATTGGTGCTGCAAGGGGACTTCACTATCTTCACACTGGTGCCAGGTACACAATTATTCACAGAGATGTGAAGACAACAAACATTCTTTTAGATGAGAAATGGGTTGCAAAAGTTTCAGATTTCGGGCTATCGAAAACAGGTCCTAAT